>JAANSQ010002171.1:0-12674 GCA_036850885.1 Lepidocyrtinus dapeste | reverse complement strand
GGACGTAGGCATTCATCGCATTTCAACTGTGTTCTTAGTTTCGCATCAAGTCGGCACGTAGCTCTCGTGATGAAAGGAATATGACTTCTTGGCAATATAATACGTTCTTCAGCGAGTGAACTTGAACGATGGGAATGGGAGTTAGACTTAAATTTATGTAAATTTTTTCAGGTGCATTTACACTCTTCCCAACCTCCCTTTCTCGAAATGATAGGTTGGCAGTAAATGACTATAAAGTAATGGAATCAATTTATTGCCTTGTAATTTTTTAATCACTGTATACGCTCCTACTCTGTAATTTGTTATCGCATGTTGGAATTGTGGGATAAAAACGCATTCCAACTAGTGTACCCAGTGCTCGGAGGAGTGATCAATGTTTTTAGGCGTCACCCTCCGTGGGCTTTAATTTGACAGGGTGTCAAGCAAAATGATATACTGCGATTTTCGAATCTAGTCGAGTGGATTATTTTAAAGATGACAAGGGAATTTATGAAACGCTTCCGTTTTCTTTGTACACTACGTTTATTAATAGTTTAGTACACCTGCCTAACTTAATGAGAACAATTTGAATACGAAATGTACTCTCTACAATTCTAGAACACTATTAATCCTACTAAATGAAACTTCTTAAGGATGTAGTTGATTATGTAAAAAAATGCCGGGATCCAAACAAAACCAGATTATAATACCACTTCCACTCGAAAATAGCAGTTCACGCATGTTTGCTCCGTTTCTCTCGAAAAGAACGTATGGAGAGAATAGAGATAGAATGTCCAGACGAGTGAGCAAACAAAACACAGAGCTATTGGAGTAAGTGAGCAGAGGCATAAAACGTAGAAAATTGCGATGGGATGCATGCTATCCATTTATATGTCTAGTTTTCTCCCAAAAAAAATTTGTCTATGTGTCTAAAAATTCTTTGTGTAAACAAGCGCGCACTTTTATCCATGATATTTGCACCAGCATAGTCACTTTGGGGATCCATTTTGCTGGGAGAAATCACTTTGACTATCGGCAATTCATTTTATGTCCATAAAAACTTTAGACCAGTGATTCTGGATTCTGGAATCTGCTATTGTGTAGAATATGGCTGGAGCAGTTTTGTATGTACACTACCTTTTTACTGGAAGCATCTATCCATCGAAAACAGCTTGGAGAAATGGAATGCTTTTACTTTACTTCCCACTATCCACACACCATTTCACTTGACTACCGAAATCTTTTTTAATAAAAGTGGGCTTCTCCCTGCAAAAGGGTGTAGAATCCCATATCCCAATATAAACAGTATGAATCTTTTTTTTTATTTTCATCAGATATGGTTTCGCCAGATATGTCTGTCTATGGACTTTATGAATTTAATAGTGTTCATTTTTTAGTCATACAATTTTGCTACAATCAGTAAAATAAATATTTGTACGAGTTACATCCACGCATGAGATCAATAATAAATTTTGGGTTGCACTGAATTTCCGTTCGATAATTTGCAAAAGTATAAGCTTTTGGTTGGTATAACTTGCAGACAAATATTTTACTTGACCAAGGACTCGAAACATGGATTTTGAAATAATTTTTAGTCCCATCAAGTGCAAAATCTGCAGCAGCAACACTTGCAACGGTACTTAAAACCCCAAAAAGTTCTACATGGACTTGTTTTTCAAAAGGATGACAGCAAGGTTATGAACTAATTTCGTCCTTTCTTTCCAAAGGTAACCAAACTTTACTAATGTGCAGACTTTGAAAAACAAGGCGAAGTAGTGGCAAAATTTTGGGTAAGACTACAAATTATATGCGATCTCTTACATAATGGCAAAACTATGTTTAGCTTAAAAGCTACAAAATCGTGAAACTTGTTTGGTAAACTCCAGAGGACAAAATCTTAATCATTTTATGCACTCCTCCATCCAGCTCATCTACCAAACCCATATAGTAGAATGAAAAAAGTTTCACATTTCATTTAATGTAAATGCAGTGCGCGAACCTAAATATAAAAACTTGCTTCCTCTAAAACTCTGCCAGTGAGAAGCAGTTCAATAGAACATGTTTATCTAGTCCCACAAAATGCCCTTTCAATTCTACTCTGGTTTCCAATGAACCACTTCCATTTCATAAGTGTACGTGCATATGTAACGTTGGCATTTCGCTGGAAATAAGAGTTCTCTTCCAGGTCTTGTCACACAGGGGAAGATACTTGAGGAAATTAAATCTTTTTCTACTCTTTAAGTGTTATCTCACTCCCTCCCAGCAAAAAGGAGTAGGACAATGAGAACGATGAAAAGTTTTCAAGACGCGAGTGTACAAGAAAAAGATAAGCAACCGCTGCTGCTGCTCCCACTTCTCCTTCAACATGACTAGACTAGAGACTAAAGAAAAGAGTGAATTGTTCTTGTTTAGTGTTACTCACTCAATATTGCAGAATCTAGATAAAAAAGTGCAAAGTTTTTAAGCAAGGCTTGACTTTCTCTCCCTTCATATGGGTCAGAAACAGGAGAAAGTGAAATGTAAAGAGGAATTTGGAACAAGCATCGGAATTCAAAACTACGTGGGAGAAAGTGGAAAGTTTTAATCTTGCAAATAGTAATAAAAAATATATTAACATGTAATATTATATTGGAATGGAAAAGTTGATAATGTGCAACTTAAATACAGGATTTAAGCTGGCGATTCCTTCGGAGCTCCAATAAATTTCGTGAGACAGAGAGAACTGCATTTAAATTGATTGGAGTTCTTTAGAGCTAGGACGATAATTACTGCTGCGTTGAAGTGAATGGAGGAAACAGGAGTGAATACCTATTACAAACACATGCGGAAAGCTACAAAGGAAAGCAGAAATGACTCTGTTTCACATGTTCCCTTTCACTGTTAACAACTTTCCCCTTGCTTTTGTTTATCAGCAAATATTCCTCTGCATTTCACTACACTTACACTGGCCTGATTTCCTATGAATTCACTCGATGATATTCCCAAACAGCAACGTTAGTATAGAAAAAATAAAGAAAAAAGGGTACAAGTAGAGCTTGTTTTTGACGGCAGCCATTGTCTATGGAAGTAGATTGTATCAATCTACGACTAGAAACTCCATTTAAACTTCGTGACATGCTGCATTAGGCTTCACAGCTTGGAACTGATTTGATTTCCGAATTCAATTTTGGATTTCCACTTAGATTGTTGACTTTCACTTGGCTTAGGTAACCCCTGCAATGGGACATTTTAAAATCTCAGAGTGGATAATTGAAAGAATCCTTAAGGTCTTCTTTTCTCGGTCGATGAGGAAAGGATTTCCGATAAATTGTAAAACTTGCTCTTAAGCAAATTTAGATCTGGATTTTACCTTCATGAAAAACTGTACAGGTCGAAACTGAAAATATAAACAAAATGTCGTAAAAAATGGGACATTAAAGTTGATATTATATTGTATAATAACTATGTATTAATGCTACGAAGCACGCAGTTCCTACTTTTCCTCCAAGTAGTTCAAGATAGTCAAGATCCACTCTTGAATTCAAACCTGCACAACCACTTTTCAGGGATGGAGCTTGAGGCGAGGAGAATCCCTACCAATCCAACCTTGCCTTACTCAGCCCACCTCAGGAAATATTTTTTGTCTGAGAGTGGCAACGTGAGTAAAATGAACTTTTCGTCTAATCTACTTCTCCATTTTTCCAAGAGAGTCTTCACTTGCAACCAAGCTCAAGTGTAGGAAGCCAAATAGGACAAAGAAGTCTACCTATGGGACAAAGCTATATATGTATATTGAAGGCCCTTGTCTTGTTTTATGACTTTAAAGCAGAAAATTCCTCACTTTTTTCCTCAGTACAATATGCCATCGTTACACGTGGGGGTCTATACACGTTTTTGCATGCAAAACCAGGAGCCAGGGCCACTTCTCCTGAGACAGAAATAAAGGAAATGGATGACTAGGCTTACTCCACACGAAATGAAATGGAGCCACGAACCTGGTACTATCAGCTTTAAATCTCTTCTATCTCCATTCTTGGAAAACCATATAGCTTCATAAACATATTACACAGCTTGATGTACTCTATTCTACAATAAGAAATCTTTTTTTACAAGTCCATTATTATTATTATTATTGTACTTTCGAGAAATTCACCTAAGCCTCTTACTGCATCATAATGAACTCTTAAAAGCGTACCTGCATCTTGGATTCTCCACCTCTCCCGCAGAAAGCAATGAATAGAAAGAAAATGTTAATATGGCCAAAACGTTCATAAACCTTTCACAATATTTCTTTCCTCAGAGTGTTGTCTCCTTTTTTGGGAAATGTGACAGGAGAGAAAAAGTTTCTCTCTCTAGGAATTCCTCTGGGACCACATCTTAAACAAGAGCGGTAAAAGAAGAGGCAAAAACTTTTGCACAGTATCTTTCCCCCAGATCGTCAGAACAATATCATTTCAAAAGAAAAGGCTTCACAGGAAATATATTATGCACTTTTTTGTCCAGAGAGTCCATAACAATAATGATAGTAATCGTACGTAAATAAGTAGCTATGGACTGAAAGGGGAAAGGGGAAAAGTTTTTAAAAATGATAAACTTTTTTTAAATGAAGAGTAATATCCTACATGTTGTTATCTCACTGTATCATAAATAGTTTTGTACACGTGGTGATGCAAAAAGCCAAAAGAAATCAAGCAAGAAAGGCAAAAAAGGACACACAGGAAGAATGCAATGTTTCCGAGATGACTTTGATATTTTCTTGAGAGAGATGGACGGTATGTTGCCCATCTCATTTCGTCATAGACGGGCACTACAACTTGGAGTGTTGTCACTTGGCTTCCTTGTTCCTTTCATCTGATCTGTGGAGATGATGATGATGACCAAGTTAGTTTTTATTGCTTATGAAGACAAAATTGTTATTTTTGAACAACAACGGGACACGAAAAACATGATATTTGCGAAGAGAAAGTATAAAATGCTCATGTCAAGTGCTATATACGAACTGGAAGGGGAAGAGAAAAAATGGAGTATTCTTTGAAGAACTGGCTGTGCTGTACAGTTTTTATGAGTTTTCCGAGATCTCGTAAACAAACTGGAAAAATGCTACTTGAGAGAAGAAGGAAACAAAAGTACGTGTGGTGTACACGATACTCTGCTCAGGCACTCTACACTTTAAATGAATATTTCGGGGTCAGCTACCAGACCGGACCTAGTTACGGAAATTAGGTTAATTCTGAAAAAATCCCAAAAAGAAAAACGTCTGAATAAATGAAGTACATTTAATAATTCAAATTATTTTATCATAAATATATGGTCGGAAAATCACCTGACTTAAAAATCGACAGACTATAATTGTTACCACATTCCACCTAACTCTGTTTCGGGATTTTAATGAGTCAAAATCCCATTAAAAATTGACGCAAGCTCTCTAGCTCTAGTCTCGTAGAAATCATTAATCAAACTCTGATAATGAACACGGCCAAAGCAGTAATCCATCCTTGTTTCCGCTCTTTCCCCTGAAAGAGCATTCACCCTTGGACATTTCGAAATCGGATCTTCCTCACTAGCAATTCCAGTGCCTGCCTTACTGCATGAGCACGCAGTGGACGAGACTGACGATGAGTGATGTACTGTAATGAACCGAAGAACACAAAAAATCCTTACACGGTTTCTCTTTTTGGGAAAACCGAAATTATTGTATTGACCCAATCCCTTTATGCCCTTACCTTCAAAGAGTTCACTTCCAATTTAAGTATCCAAAATAACCCTACACAAGAGCTCAGATCAACTTCCCATCTCATTACCATTTATACTTTCTCACGCAGTTTGTTGATTATAAATGCAGACGTAACATTCCAGAAGCTAAATAAATGTTTACCAAACTCATTTCGAAAAAAACTTGCCCGTTTACAGCACGGATTAATAGAAACCTCGAGGGTTTTCCCCTTGGTTTGAAAGTACATGGGTGTCCACTCATTTAGTCTTTACTTAATTACGAGAGTGAGGTACTACTCTATACTAACTTGGTCCTGTTGACCATGAACATGAGATTAAAATTGCTTGAAGAAGTGCAAAACTCATCTCATTATTAAAAGCACGTGTCCGCGTGGTCTTACCTGAAATGTATAATAGACAGTACTTTAGATTCTTAATTATGTCTATGGGATACTTTAATGCCAGTCTTCCCCTCACTCATATTCACAACGAATTATTCAAAAGGTTCAGCAGGTTGGTTCCACCAATCAGATAAGAGTATAGTCTCAAATTCAGATCCAACAACCAATCAGAATCGAGCTTTGATCAACCAATCAGAATCCATAGCTTTCAACAGCAAAATCATTTATTCCGCTCATGTGGGAAATTCAACATGCTTTGTGCATAATATGTCGAATCTGCCGTTATATAAGGTTTTATGTAAACTCATTGGTCTTCGTTAGGCATAAAACTCTTGGAAAGGATCAAAGAATGAAGAAGGCAAAGAGTCATCATTATCATTACGAGTTGAGAGTGTAACGCATCAATCTCACTTCTCCCACTTTTCTTAATCTTCCTTGGCTAATGAATAGAAAAGCTTTCTAGCTGATAACGGAATGGAAAGCGTGATAAAAGGGCGTTCTATGGAGGGAGAGTAGTCGAATCACACCTTTTACTGTTTCCTTCAATGAACATCGGATGTACCGTAAAAACGACCTAAATCCGGTACGGGTGAGTAATTTGTTTCAAGGCTAAAATCACCTGCTGAAACAACGAATTTTCCCTAAAAACTTTGAAACTGAGTTAACTTACATACATTGTGCTTCTTAATTGTTGTCTCTTTGCCGAATTTTCTCTCCTAATTTGAGCTCTTAGGTAAAAATCAAGCTAAGCAAAGCTCAATCTGTTCTATAATTCATAAAAAAAATTAAAAAAATTTGCATTTATAAAAACACGTGCATTTCTACTAGCTACTATGTTGTTTGTTGAAGTAAGAGTCAAAATAGCCAAATGTAGTTCCAGCACCTTCACCAAAGATTATTCCTTTTCTTGCTTCCCATACGAAGAGAATATTTGTGTGTAGGTATTATTGAAATGTCTTTTCTCCTCAGGAAACCCCATTCATATAGCTTCGTTTTTATTAGGCAGCCTGCAGAGAACTGGAAAGAACCTTGATCTAGAATCTAGAGTAACAAATGAGCTGCTGTCGCGATACTGCGGAAAAACTACCTATCTAACCTATGTCAGTGCGGAGTAGCTAGCACAAACTCTTCCCACACGAATCAAATAACTCCTGAAAATCCTACCGACAATTATATACTCTCTTCAGCAAAGAGAAAGTTCTTTCCGAAAATAGATTACAAAGAAAGCTCTCCTTGTTCCTTTTGCAATTTAAGGAAATATTTCACAACCTTTAAAATTTAAATTATGATGATACATACTAATAATCTGCGATAAAATACTAGACCCATTTACTTCGTCCTTCCCGCCTTATCTTGAATAATAGTCTACTCGAGTTTTTACTGTCGGTGGAAATTTGAAGTGTGTTCTTTGCTACCTTACCTTTTTGAAAAGTGAGCAAAGAGTTCAGGTGAGCACGCACGAGGAAAGGGGAGATGTCAAGAAAATGTAAGAATGATAGACAAGCAACATGCCCCTGCATAATAAAGTCAAGAGTATCAAATTATTATGTACAGTCTCTCTGACGATGACCGTAATCTAGCAAGCCACCCATTATATTCTTTGGAATGCGTGCCGCGTACAAGAAAACACTTTAATAATAATAATGAGCGTCTCTAGTATCTTCAGATTCGGGTACTCTTCCTTCAAGTTTTGTAGAGAAGGTCATTTACTTTGTTGGAGCCATGAAGACAGTGTAGGTAAAAGTAAGAATCCATCAAGCGCACATGGAGACAAGCGCTAGCCAGCTAAATGGCAAAAATATGCCAAGAATGGGAGAAAGCGCCTACTTTCCGTTGTCTCCTAAGCTTCGTGTTATTGATATTCTAGAATAATGTGAATTTTTTATTCTTTATAGGTCATTCTGAAAAGTTTGGTGTTCCCCGAAATTCAACTGCCACATTAGAGTAATATGGGCGCATAAATTACATGTTATTATTCAGAAGAGTATTTGAGAGACTAAGTAAGATATAGAGCTCATTATAGCTGCTTCCGTTGTTTTTTCTTGTTTGGACTGTCGTTAAGCTTCCAATAGGATCTAGCCCGTTGTTCTTCTAAGCGTAGAACCACAAAAGTCCGCTGACATTTTCATTTTCCCCGTTTCAGTATGGTTCAAAGAGCGATTATGATTCTCAGTTCGTTTGATATTTTATTTTGACACAATTGAAGGGAAAAATGTAATTGTCGTTGTCTGGCGGACAAAAAGAAATAATCAGACGTGACTCCACTGGAGGAGCATAAGTACACCACGAAATGGAACTAGAGCGGGTATAGCCTAGCCAAAAGTTATTGTTTTCTCTTAATTTTATTGGCACAAGAAAATTGTTTGTGTTCCATCATTTCATATAATCGAGGAAGACTCAGACCCCAACCCATTAGATCATGGGGTTATTCAGAAATAGAATACCATACAGTCACTTTTAACATTTACTTTTGCTTCCCAGGAAGCAGAAAAGGAAAACAAAAGAAGACAAACAAAAGAAGGAAAATTTCTAGGTTTTTTTTGGGAGTCCTCTCTTCACAATACAAGTCGATATTGAGGTCGCATAATGACTTTGACGGAGAAAGGGCGTAAATCAAAAAATATTCTCTTTCCATTGCTTTCCACTCAAATGGAATAAGGTGAAAGGAGAGAAATTCAATAGGAGATTTAGCATTGTCAATATAGGAATTTGTGGTGTCCTCCTCAAAATAAAAAGTGCATCTTAATGTACCATTGTATAGAAAATTGTAAAGCATTGGAAAGTCATAATGACACTAGATACTCAGCATTCTCATAAATGAAGATCTAGGAAAAGCCCATAGTCACAATGAGCATTAACTCTGACGCACAATCTACTCAGGTTTTGCTTTGGCACCCCACTACCATCACCATCACCATTTTTTTCAATTCTTTGAAAAACATGGAAGTGAAATTATGGCCCACATTGCGCCTTTCACTGGGCTTGTCATTCAAAATATATTCCTTCAGTAGAGAACAAGCTGAAGCGCAAACAAGGGATAAAGTAACCCATATAAAGTATCTGGTTACATTGTATATGGACTCTCTCTCTCTCGTTTTGTTCATATCCGGAAGGAAAGGTCTAAAGTAAGCAAACAAGAAAAAGAGGTCTTCTTCTCCGGCAATCCTGGAATGCTTAACCACAGGCACATTTTTTCCGTGAGTCTGAGTACACAAGAGGAAAAAGGATCTTGTATAATGCATGCAAGGCATTAAGACGACAGCCCAAAATATGCTAGGAGCTGGTGAAAGTCAATGTGTTCTTAATGTCTTCCACGTTTCTGCATATTACCATTATTAGGGAAACCAATAATGCGCTTTTCCTCTTTAGAGTTACCTTCGTGGAGGCAAAAATGTGCTGATGTGAATGTGAGCTGCGTTAAAGCACAGTAAAACCTATTTTACTTTGCATAATAATGGTTTTAAAAGCCACTATTCTCTCCTTGTGGACGGTTGGAATTTGGGGAAGGAAACTGAATTTGTTATTATAACGTTGCACATTACTAAATTTTTTATAGCAACAGAACTGCAAAAAAGTCATGGTTCTTTTAGGGATATTTCGCTGCGACAGCACACTCCAACTCTAGGCTTTCACTCGCTTCATATACGAACAAAAGCATGTAGTCATTTAAATGGCAGCTCCGAAGGGTCCTTTGTGGCTTTTCGTACAAGTTATTTTGCAAGTGCGACTTGTGTGCATAATGACAATAATCTCGGGCGCGACCACTCCAAAATTGAATACAGAAAAGGGACTCAAAACACGGTCCAATTATTTCTGATATTATTTAAAGGCATTAAGTTATGTGGGTGTTTACGTCGCTAAGACCAACTCTTGCATTCTTGATACCAAGGAGGAGAGTCACACTCTATTCGTTTTTTTTTTGTTACTGTAAACCACTTAAGAACTTGCATGCCATTGCAAACTCCTAGTACAGATCTAAAAACGAATAGAATGGGACCCACAAGATGAGCTCAATTCATAAAAAAGACCCGAAGAGGAACCATGAGACAAAACTCAACTGCGAACTCTAATCTAAAGTCTAATCCACCGTGACACTGGATGGACGCACCATTTAATGTTCATGTAAGGCACAGGTAAGATTTTACCGTTACGAATGTTTACAGCAAATAGTATTTCCCTGAGGAATCGATATTCGCAAAATGTAAACTTTTTTGGATGAATTTTCAAATATTGTGAATTGTGATATTAAATATGAAGGAAAATGTTTGGGAATAGATAAGAGTTCAGTAGATGATATCAGTGCGGACATAAAACTTTTATGAGTTTTATGAGCGTTTGAGGTTTGTTGGTTCAGCCTCACTGTTTTCTGGGTGGGTGCCGTGGGTGGTAAATTTTAAAGTAAAACGCTTATGTTCTGCTAGTATATAATCAATGCGTAAACTAAATAAATTAACGGGAATTAACCTGCTACAGGGTCTTTTAAAGTGTGTAATGGAGCGTAAGAGTCCTTTAAGTAATTAATGAAGTTCATAAAGGAAACACGTTCCACCCATGAAATTAAACCTTTTCTTGCAAAGACATTTTTAACGAAGTCTAAGAACCCGGAAAGAACATCAATATCCAGCCTAGAATTCCTTCTTTGCTTTAGTAAACGACTTCAGTCTAATTCTTTGGAGGTGTCTAAAGCACTTTACATAGCTGAATCCTAAATGGGTTTCAATTTTTGTCTCAACCTAACTTAATCATAATCAGGAGTTTGAAACTACCAAAAGTCAAAAATATAAATAAATAGATATGGATTTTTTATGACAATCGTTACAAGTTTTCTAATTTTAACCTGATGAAACACAAGTTACATTTAATCCTTTACAATTTATACAGTAGTGAGGCTAAGCTGACTTTGAGCAGACCAGAATAAGGAGGAAAAATAACTGCCATTTAAAATAGTATATATTCTAGCCAACTGAAGAGTGTGGTGTGGTGGTAAACATGATGATAACAAGCGTGTATCAGTGATATAAAGATTGAATGTAAGTATCCCTTGATGTATTTCATGTTCTCCCAAGACCTCACAGAATATGGTTTACTTATAGCGGAAGCGAGCAGTCAACTTTTACTGCCGCTTCAAAAAAAATGTTGGAAAACTTCGACCATTCCTTCTCCGGTAAAAGTTTTTTCTTTTTGGAGTAAATGTGAATGCATAGCTATTTTGGCAGTAAGTGATGCGCTACGAGATCGTATAAATAAGCCATATTATTGCATCATCCAAAAAGTGTTTTTCTCGGCGTAACAATGCTTGTTACTTTGATGGCACAAGATAGACTTTTCAAGTGGTCGAAAATACTTTCTCTTTAAAGGGAATCAACAACAACTACTCGTTGTCTTATTCACAACTCTTTTTACTCCAGAAAAAGTCTAAAGAGAAGAGATGAAAAGAAGCTTTAATAAGAAGAGAAAATGAAGGAAAGTTAAATATAGATTTTATGCGGATGTAGAATGTTCAGAGAGTAACGTACGTACTGAAATTGTTGCTTCTTTATTTCTTGGAAAGATGGAGAGAAAATTGTGATTCATCTTATGTACCACATACATGACTGCACTCCTTTATAAGCGGATGCGATCTATGCACTAAACACGTAGTAAATCATATTTAAGATTAGTTATTTCGCCAACAAAAACTTGTTGTCTTCTTAAAGTTGGAAACGAACAGAAAGGAAATGGATATTTTCGGGGGAATTTTTTTATATCCTTTCATTTTTTTTCGTAATGAAGGAAAAAAAAGTTAGTGCTTTGTGATTCGGAAGAATAGTAATTTCAGCTTTTCGTGAGAAAGAATGAAAAAGAGAATTTGTGGGGCATTAAAAACTAGAGTAGTACTACTTACTTTTTCCTGGGCAAACTGAAAGAACCACTGTAACTCAACTGTAATGATGACTTGATAGCTAAGAAAATCAGATTCTTTAAATTCCAGTTTATAAAGCATTGTTGTATGAGCAAGATTAATAGATCTTGGCTTCTTTCAAAATAATAATTATTATCCTTTCTTGGTAATTTATTTTCCAAGTGCTTTAACTGCAACCTCTTCAATATGCTTTAGAAAACCGTAAGTCCATGCATGAGTACAACTATATTTTCAACTTTTTAGTTGATTGGTTCACTGTACTGCTTCTTGTTCGTTACAAGTACACTTCAAAAAGTATTATTACTTGATAGGATTTTGTCCCAATTTTCATGAAAAAGAGGTTCAGGTTGATGATGTCATAATGTTATGCTGAGAGAAATAATTGCATCTCTAAAAATGAAACTGGAAGTAAGAAAAAGAGAGCAGGTAAGTCGAAAAAGCTTTGCCAATTTGTTTTTGATTCCCTATACAAAGTCTAAAGGTATATTGTAGGTGAGCATACGAAGACTATTGACTTTGATCCGTCTGTCCGTCCATTTGTACGAACTCTCGACCTCTTGGACTAATTTACTTCAATTTAGTAATCTGGTAATTCATAGATGATCTCTGTAATGTTTTGGAAGCATCGATTAAATTGCATCAGACTTTAGGGAGGGGGTTGAGTCTTTGTTGCTTGAGTTGAATATTTCAGCTACGTCATA
>JAANSQ010002170.1:0-12674 GCA_036850885.1 Lepidocyrtinus dapeste | reverse complement strand
ATCATGACTGTACCATTATGACAATTAACCTGGGACAAACATGGTTTTTTACAATTCAGTGCCGAATTAAGAGATAGAAAACGATTGGCAAAGTTATAATTTTTTTGATTTCATTAAATGGGTCTTTTTATCTCTAAACAAAAGGCGGTTTGATTGAACCATTTGACTATTGAATTTCAAGAAATATTGAACATTTTATTAAAATTTCTTTCAAAGGGTAGCGATCCTGTGAAGACTTATTCATGATTCATGTTGGAAGTAATGTTGGCCAGGTAGAATGAAATGATTTTTATTGGAGGCAAGAACACAAGAACAACACGGGAGAAGTTATTGTGCTCGAGGTTGACACGCTACTGCTTGTATCCAAGTTGTTTTCTAGTAAACTACCAAATAAACACTGTATTATGTTAATCTACTGGAAAAAATCAATGTTATGCACCATTCGTACCCGTTTTATGACATAGTAAGGTGCTTGCTTCATTGATAATGCATGATGTCCATTCATGAACTTGCAATACTTGGCTTTCTCAATATAACTGCTGCCTGAGCGAACTTTTTACACGATTGAATCTTAAGAAAACAAATTTCCCTTCATAATAACGATGTGTATACTGTGCGAGGGATCGAGTGGTGCTATTTGTTTACTGTACTAACTCTAAGAATAAAAGAAAATGCTAACAAAGCAACGAAAATGAGGAAATTGCTCGACATGAGTAGAATTCTTGAATAGATTGGCCACGATGTTACTAGATATAGCAATTCATAAATATTTCCTCGGGTTACGATACATAAAAGTATTGGTGGATAGGTAGTACCTTAGTTTTCTTTTCACGTGCTCTTGCTTGGTCAATGATTTTTTTGTACGATACAGTCACTAGCAATTTTTCAAAGGCATTGCATCGCATACCATGAATGTCCAAAGAATTTTCAATTAAGAGAAAGAAAAGAGTCTGAATATTGACTAATGGTTCTTTCTCAACGTGACATCCTTAATATAAGTAATAAAAAAGTTGTTATGAGCAAAATGTTTCGTATTTCCTAATAATGAGAAAACGGAAAAGTTATATTTTGAATGAGTTTTGGTACGTATTTAAATTTTTTCTGCATTTCAACTCCTTATACATATACATATAGTGTAAATCAATAAGCTTAAAACTTCTCATATTACCCCAAAACTTTTAAAAAATAAATTGTCAGAAATAGTAACGTCCATACAATTAATCGGATTTGTACGGAGAAAGATTTTGCATATGATTGAAATGGAAAGTCGATATTAATCTTAGAGTGGTTAGAGGTTTATAAACTTCCAAACTTTTTAAAACAAAACTAATTTAATTCTTCAAGGGTATTTTACCACATCATTAAGTAAAACTTTCTTAGCACCAAATTGCTCGATATTTATGTTTGTAAAACTAATTACTTATATATTTATATACCGTAACTTAAAATGATATACTTTTTGCAAGACGTACAAATCAAAGACACAATATTCAGAAATATAATTTTAACTCAGCTTAAAATTTGAATGACTTTTTAGCATAGGCATATCGATGTGGGCTGGGGTTTTGATATCTTATCAAACATTTTGTTCATGGTCATTGTGAGCGGTTGACGCATAATTAAAAATTCAGTCGATTTAAGTTACTTTAAAAACTTTTCTTACAGTCGATGGAGCGTGATTTGGAAGAGTAAATGCTAATTGCAGTGAGCAAGGAAACACTATGTTTTCCTATAATTTCCAAGTCTGGCAAACTTACAGACATAGAAGTAAAGAGAGATAGTCAATCGAATATTCCGAAAAATTGACATGTACGGGTTCTCTTATTTTTCATAATTTATTGACACAAGGTGAAAAATTTGATCTTGGACAATCGTTTTCAGAATTTTAATTGACCGATTTATTATTTAAAATTTCCAAAGGAAGATTTGAAGAGGCTGCAGTAATTAAAAGCGTGATTAGGATAGAATGTGAATTATTTGATTTGATTCAATTGGACCATAGATGTAGCGTAACAGTGTATGTTAATGCGCCCTCATAAACTAGTTTAACCCGGAAAAATAGCAAACTTCTTACTGACACATCGGTCATGTTGTAGTTGTCTCGATGAAACTAGTTTTTACTCTAATGACTGGCGTGTGTAAGTAAGTGGCTCGTTTTCTCACATTAAAATTTTAAGAACATTCTCATTTTTCTCCAGCTAACTTTACAAACTAAGCCACTTTTCTGGTATTGACTTAAAGAATTAAAATAAAAACTCATCGTGTCAAAAAGCTTATTAAATTGTTCCAACAAATTTGTAAGGAGCTTACTGGTACAAACATATGCAATTCCTGNCATCGTGTCAAAAAGCTTATTAAATTGTTCCAACAAATTTGTAAGGAGCTTACTGGTACAAACATATGCAATTCCTATTTTATTATTATTATTATTATTTTATTATTCCTGAATTTACTGTTTTAAAATGCTTAAGATTATGTAATAAATCTTCACTTACTAAAAGCTTTACTAAATTAACATAACATAAATACGTTTGAGGTGGCGTCTGCCTTTGATTTCTCTTTCACACCTTTCTCCTGCTGTTTCAGTAATCCAATACACGCGTTGCGCCGACAAATTTTCAATACTTTTAATTTTTACAAACTTTGATTTGATAAATCAGTCTAGTCAAAACGTCATTAGATCCGTGTCATTGCAGGACAAATGTAAATAATTTACATGAATAAGTAAAATGCAAATAATGCAAGATCATTCATCATATCATGAATCTCAATCACTTAACTGGCTAAAACTTAAAAGAAATGCACATATGTGCAAATGTGCATGTGCACAATGTGTCTCGCTTACTGCCCAAAAAATGGCTTATTACCTGAAAATTTGACGTCTAATAAATCAAAATGACATTAAACCATCTAGAACTTGCAAGTGTTATCCACAGGAAAGCCTACCCTATGCATGGGCATCGGTTCCACCTCTCCTAAAAAGATCTTATAATAAGAATAAGATAATATTTTATTTAAAACCAAAATCGTCAGTTGATTTTATTGGGTTTTACAATAAAAAACTCCATAAATTACAGGTTATGATTGAAAGATTGAAACATTCTTTTCATAAATTATCTTCAGAAAGCAAGTTAAAAAGTTTGGCAATGTAATCACCACTGATTATATTCACAAATTTGACTGTTCATAATGTTTGCAGTTATAATTATTCATATTAACCCACATTTATTATAAATCAATATTGCAAAAATGATATCATCCAAAAGTTATTTGTCTTTTAAAGTTGCGTAAAGTAATGTATAAAAATTTGTTTGCCACTATTCATTTGGCCTTAACCTCTTCCAGAGTTTCAGGACAAAGACTCGCCAACGACACAATTAGTGAATGTTTGCCTCATCAGTTTGTATGTAAGTATATATCGACCGCACGTAAATACTTTCATAGAGCGAAATACTCCTGCCAAGGCTTACTCATGCTTCGTTGGACCAGTAAAATTACCTCGGCAATAAACAGCGTCTCTGTGTTTTCAAACTCTGTAAATAAAGATGTTAATTTGTTTTGAATTATAGACTTAATTATGCTCATTTAGGGAAAATGAATTTAGGATTAGAGTAAACTACCTTATGTAAGACAGGCAACATTTTCTTTCACTATTAACTTTGATGTAGTCCTATTCCTGGCTGTTTATTGACAACCGAGATAACGTTAAAATTATAATAATTTTAAGAAAATTTAATTCCAGTATGGATTGATATATGAAGAATATGATAATGAATTCAACTCTTTTCTAAATTACTGCTGTAAAACAACATTTTCTATTTATTTCTGCTTAAGGCAAAGTCGCGCCAGATTTTCCGAGATAACGTTAAAATTATAATAATTTTAAGAAAATTTAATTCCAGTATGGATTCAATAATGTAATGATAAGAATATGATAATGAATTCAACTCCTTTCTAAATTACTGCTGTAAAACAAAATTTTCTATTTATTTCTGCTTAAGGCAAAGTCGCGCCAGATTTCTCTTGAAAAACTTTTTACTTCAGTGAAAGTTGTAGGGAAAAATTCTAAAAGATGTCTCTTATATCATGTGATACAAAGATGTAACTTGTTAGCAGTGAATACATAAATACATACAGATTCTTAAACGTCAAAGTAGTTGTGAAAAACTGAATCGATCAGGTTACCCAAATCCCATACTCTATTCGTCAGAAACTTGCAATTATTTGATTTATTTTATAACGTATTTCTTTTTTCTATTTAAAAAAAGGAAAGGGGAATCTTTAGTAAATTTCAGAGTCTACAGCATAGAGCTAATGTTTTGAAAATATTAAGTTTGTCTTATGAAGTGTCCTTTTAAGTGATGTTTAAATGCTCTTCGCTACCATAGGAACGGGGAAAGGACATGGGCAAAGAGTCAAGAGTTTATATAGCAGCGTGATGTCATTTTAATGTGCGACATTGTGTTTCAAATGTATGCAGGTGTACCTTGGCAAATGGTATGTAACGTCTTAAGTGTGGCGAAAAATATGGATCTTCAGGAAGCTCATTGATTAAATACAACTTAATGTTCCTTTGAAGGTGAAGGTACATACGTTACTTAAAATCTCATTTACTATTTATGAAACGAAATGAGGAAACAATAAAAGGTAATGTCCCAATTCAAATTTTAAATGCAAGCTTTGGGGGAAGTAATGTCTGGAATTGTATGGAAAGAAATTATTATATTCTTATTCGTCTAACAAAAAATAGTAAAATTTAAGCTGTGTTACTTAAAATCTCATTTACTATTTTTGAAACGAAATGAGGAAACAATAAAAGATAATGTCCCAATTCAAATTTCAAATGCAAGCTTTGGGGGAAATAATGTCTGGAATTGTATGGAAGGAAATTATTATATTCTTATTCGTCTAACAAAAAATAGTAAAATTTAAGCTGTGTGTATCGTAACCAAGATTTATTAACCATCTGTACGTTTTGACAATTTTTTGGAGATTATGAATGAATAATTATTGAAGCTTTAACCTCGATGAAGTCATACAAATCGGTCTTGAAGCTGGATATTCACATCTGGTGTTCATCATCGTTCTGTCAAGTTAAGTACTCTAAATTATTATATTCTTATTCGTCTAACAAAAAATAGTAAAATTTAAGCTGTGTGCATCGTAACCAAAATTTATTAACCATCTGTACGTTTTGACAATTTTTGGAGATTATGAATAAATAATGATTAAAGCTTTAACCTCGATGAATTCATACATGAAGGAAGGAATGCTTGAAGCTGGATATTCACATCTGGTGTTCATCATCGTTCTGTCAAGTTAAGTACGCATTTCTTTGTCTTGTGTAATGATGATAATGATGACTTATGTATACTTAGTCAAAGGTTGAAGTTTATCCTAAGCAAAAAAAACCTTGCACAATAATTTGCTTTGTTACGGTAGGTAACATAATGATTACATAAGGCGCTAAACAGGATGGGATACTTTTGTATTATGAAATGAACTCCCCAATAAATCCTTTTAGTTTTTTTAGACGTCACATTTCATAAATCACCCATGCAATTCATAACTTTTATTTTATATTTATCAGCATGTAAAATGCTTTGTGACACTAGATGATAAAAATTGACGAATTTAAATTGAAACACTCCCTTTTGACAACAGTCGTAATACGCTTCGAGTGAATAATCATTAATTTGAATGCGTCATCAAAGTTTAAAAGGGGTTTGGTCAACGAAATCTTGTCAACTTTCCTTGTTTAAGCTTTTGTCACAAAAAGCTTGAATTGTAGTCAATTATTTCTTTAGTTGACATGAATTTTATGTGCATAGAATTTAATTAAATACCAGATTTGAGGTAATAGATTGCATCTTCTTTCAAATAAATGATCTTGCTAGCAAGTAGTAATTAAAATAATTTTCCAATTATTCTATAAGCCATTTCAACATTTTTAAATGCTTGAAACAATGGATGAAGTTGTTAATAGTCATGAAGCTAAATTACAATAATATTTTTAAACCTGTTTCATCATCTTTCTACAAGTTGAACCTTCTTCTAGATTCACAAACTTGATAAAATGGTTGATGAATATTGTTCTTAAAATGTACGTGTACGTACACTGAAAGCATACGAAATGTAGCGTGAGGTGGGCAAAGCTCTTTACGACTTGTCACTTTCATCAGCGATCCTAAAATACAGTAACCTGGTTTTATTACCTCAAAACTTAAAGTATTTCTAACCTGAGCAAACAAAAGTAAGCAAGTTTTAGCAGCAGATTTCTTCTGCTTCATTCAGCAACAACTAGAAATAACCTACCATAAAATTTCAAATGACTAGCGACAACAAATTTTTTAGACAGAGAAGCGGGATCTATTAAAATTTCAAATGATGTGAAACCGGTAAAGGACAAACAAGGTCGCGTTTACTTTCAGTCAGTGGATCATAACCTTAGTTAACCACATAAGGCATACTAATGGGCTACTAAGTGTGGGCATAGATATGAAATAGGAAAAATGAATGTCAACTTTTGTATTTTTACAACATTTTCGAATTTTAGAGATTCACTTTTAAAATTTTGCTCAAACACGATGTCATCTGTATTACTTGTTAAGCTTTCCACTCAAAGGTAGACTAATCTCTGGTTGGTGTTCGTATTTAATATGCATCAACTAAGAAGATAGCAAATGAAATCTGATGTTAATTTAAATTCTGCAGGTCGCACTTCATTGAGCAGGCACTAGTTCGGAATTCTTTCCTAGAAATGTTTTTCAGCCTGATTCTTCCTAATGATAATCATTCAATTAAATAATACGCAATGTGCATAAAATTTACATTTAAAGCTCATTTTTCTTAATTAGTAGTCTGGAAGAATTCACCTTATGGTAAATTTAATCGTGAATCAGTATCTGCAAGACTGTGATTTATTATACTAACCAACATTTAAGAACATTAATGATGCTTCCTCTTTCTTGATTGGCTAGAAGTTATACCTACCAATCAATTTTTGTTGTCTAATATCAGACTTTTGAGCTTAATTCCACTAATAATTGATGTACGTATCAGAAAGAATCTGGTAACTGGCAATGCACGTAAATACATAGAAATTTTCTCTAATTATTTTAAATTTCAATATATATAACTATGAACTGAAAAAGTCGTTCTTATTCTTTTCTCAGTAAACTTAATAAAATCTTACTTATGAGATACCGGGTAACTTTGAAGAAAAACTAGGCAAATAAAATTATTTGGAAAAGTTAAAATTTATTTCATGTAATACACAGAAGCGTAATCATTTGACACAGGTTTCCAATTAATCAATTACATTACGTGGAAAATGATCTTATAGATAAATCGTCATTTGTGTGCTATGAGCAGGCAGTTAAAAACGTATATTAACTCCATCACCTTTCGATTGTCTAAACCAAACGAAGGACAGACAAGTTTCTCTTCCACACCCCTTAGACATCGCATTCAAATAGTTTGAATCTCTAAACATCAAATCTAGGAATTGGAAGTAATAGAAAGTTTCAGAGTTGAAACTTTTCCTGTGAAAGTCTATCAAAGGATTTTACAGATTTCTTGGAAAAAGAAACTATAGATGCAAAATGATTTAATAAGCACAAGATTTAGTATATCTGCAATTCTGCTTTTTCTGCTTACAAATTACCTACGGTTAGCTTTAAGAAATGATCTAGCCTTGATAAATGCTATATGTAGATCTTTTCTAAAGAAAATGTACTTCATCGACTTGTTCTACTAGCAAAACTTGTACTTTAATTTAAAACATCTTCTTTGGTAGGCACATCTCAAACATAAAGTTTGACTGTATTTGAATCAAATACATAATGACAGCGTATCGTTGTAAAACACTTTTACATTTTAAAAAGAGTTGTTCAAGTTTAGTTTTCATAATATGGTTCCACAAAACCTTCAAACATTCACTTTTCTCATTTCTCAGAGTAAGGATGAGATGAAGACGCATCTAAACGGTGGCCTGCAATTCATAAAACAATCCAGAGAAGTTTGTAAATAATGAAACTTTAACTCGCACGAATATAATATACCATCAACGGACTTCTATCCATCCATCATACTTTTTATTTGCGCATGAGAAATGCTGACATGCATATGGATGAAGTTGAAGTTTTGTGTGCATTCATATCTCACAGACTTTAAGAATAAAAATATAATCTGAATCTGAGGTAATATATTTTTGGCTGGTAGCTTTTGCTAGTAAGGTATGAGTTAAAACACTTCTTTCCATTTTCATATATGCTCTTTTCAGTTCCTACCAACCTGTAAAACCCTGTGAATTATGAACGGCGTGGTATAGGTTTGCTTTTGTTGTGGGTAGTTAAATGAAGCTTTTATTATTTAAAGCGCCTTCCGTTCACTCGTATCCACATTATACTAATGTATACTTGCCACTATAAATTAGTTTTCAAAGCCTCAAAATGTATATTTTCCATAAAAATCTCACATAGAAACATTATATTCCTAAAGTTAGCAATGAAGTCTTTACCTCAATAAATGTGTAAATGGTGATGTGGCGATGATGGTTGTTGTGGCGGCGTTTGCGTGGGGTATGCATACATCGTTCGAAAATTATATATTTACCAGTACTAACACGCTTGGTAGTAACCACTCAACCAACCAGCTTGAAAAGATATAATAGTGACTGCTCAACGACTTCAAAGGTAGCAGTAGATTTTTGTGGGTGCTGCAGTAAACAGCATCACAAAACCGTGTAATATCTTTCGCTTCTTTATGACAAGTTTGTAATTACAAGCTTGAATCAAATAATTAAAGCCATTTGTAAGCTTCTCGCAGAAGCCCTTTAGTAATTCAAAGTTCGTGCTCATGACTCAAGCAAAACAGAAACAGAGTTAAGTACAAACACGTTTTTTCGTAGATTTTTTTTCTATTTTTATTGACTGTATTGACCCAGTCAGTGCAGTATTACGTAGTTCTACTTCCGATTAAGTATTTTTAGCCTGCGTGATGTGTCTACTCGCGGCTTGATCATAAAAAGCATTTTTATCTAGTGAAAATCGATTTTATCAATGAGTGTGATAAAAAAAAGTGATACACTAGTCATCACATAATCAAACAACAAAAAAAATCCTCCAGTTTCCTGTCTATCGTTTCCCGTTTTTTTGTACCTGATCATTGAAAGGTAAGTAGGTTCACGCACATGATGCAAAAACCTGATTCACGTACTTGTTTTTATGCAAAAAACCTAGGTAGGTATAGGTGATTGGCCACAGATCACGCAACGTAAGCCATAAAAAATCCTTTAGATAATAAAATACTGTCGTAGCAGACTGAACGACAGACATCAGACTGGGAAAAGATTCCTACAGTTTAGGTACACGAGATTGTATGCACTTGTAGTTATTTTAAGCTTTAGGAATAGTTTAATGTTTTTATGGAACAAGTAAGGTTGAAAAAAGACTCAGGGGAAGAGTACACTAAAGTACTTAATGGAACCTTGAAGCAATCTTAAGATCGTCACGGATCTTTGTTTACTCGAGTGAAACTGAAACTAGAAACTTTTATGAAAAAGTTGAAATTTTTTCGGGAATTCCGGTCTTAGTATGAGATCAAGTTTAAGATAGTTATGGATCAAGGTTAATCAAAACATAGTAATTTTCTTGTAGTAGGTATCACACACAAAAATTTAGAATTTGGCCAGGATTAACTATTTTGATAGACTTTTTATACTCCTGCACTGGCCGGCTTCAACCCATGAAATTACGTTGTTTTTCTGGAGGTTCTATCTTGACAAAGTGTGTATAAATGATTTATCAGAAGTAAATTTTTATTTCGTTTGTACCATCTTGATAAATTTAACAGATCAGCCAAATGCTAACGTGTCAATTGTCACGGTCTGTAAGAAATTTATTTCTCAAAGTTTAACTGAGGACTGCATAGTCCGATCTTGCAGTTAGCAAAATTGTGACTTATGCAATGTTTGATCATGGTTGATATTTGTCTCGTTTTGCAGATTGACTACTATTACAAGCTGGTGAAACCATAATTCTGTGATTCGTATATACGATGGTGGCAGACTCTGTTAATACTGGAGGCAAAGCGGAAAGCCAAGTTACTCTGGCAAGTAGGCTGGGACCAGAAATCAGGTATGAATGAATTTGATTTTAGGTTATTGACTTATGTTTGTGGGGTTTTTGACAAAAGCATTTATACATTATTTTTCGGGGAGTGTGATTATTGTAAGGTGATATTACTCCCTCCGGCAATGAGAAGTCAAGTAAATCATTTTTATGGTGCGCCAAATGTCCGTTTGAACATGGACTGCCACAGCATATGAGCACAGTTTAGAGGTTTAAACCGTCAAAGGTGAATACTTAACAAAGAAATTCAAAACGAAAGTTAGTTGAGGAGTGACTAGTGGGGTGAATATAATTAATTTTCGCAATCCTAGAAACTCATGCATAGATGAAAATGGCAAAAGGAAATATTTGGGTATCTGGAACCAACCATAAGATTCTTATTTAACGTTCGTTTGATTTCTGTTGGTATTTTCATCAAAGCTCTTGGAGGAACCTGTACAATTTAAGTATCCTCATCAATTCATCGTAACACTATGCAATTTTAACTGACTTTGAAGTATGCATTTGAAATTATTATTCTTTGTGTGACGATACCTGCAAGAACATCATCTTGTGTAACATTATTCTTTAATGGTGATACTAACACTTCATTCTTTAAAGAAACAATGCCTAACCAAACAAAGTACCTTTGATACTAGAAGTGGTTACTCAGCTAGAAATCGAAGGACCTGTCCCCCATTCATTCATCCACTTGAACACTTCAGGAATTAGAAATGGTGCGTATGTCCTGTATTATTCCATAGAAACTGACCACATGTGTTCACATGCTTCAATCATTTAAAAAGTTGGTATTATATTATTCAAGTTTCACTTTTATTCTTTAGAGCTCAAAAATGGGGACTTGTTTACTTCTGCTGTCAAAATGTTATTGATCAGTATAGATTATGAAGCCGAATGATCACAATACAAACTCGTTTAATTTCCTCTTGTTCAATAGCACCCTGTTGAGGGTACATGTCCAACCTTTGAAATTAAAAATGAGTTTGTAAAAATTATCTGCGGCTTGGTTTTAACTTTCAAGTATGCTTCTTTTATTATTTAGGAACGGGTACAATGAACAGTAAACAGGGTTTTCAATTTCTCATTGCGTAACCTCTGTGGGGGATATCATCTAAACTGCATCTTATAAAAAAGCTGTTAGATAGTTATTCGACAATTCGACAATAGTTTTTTTTTTATTAATACCTACTTGTTCTACAATTCAAAGCGTGGACAGTTAGGTAAGTCTCATTTAGTCTCAAAGAGCTAAAAGATTCTAAAAATGATAAATAGACATCAGAGGCGTAGCAAAGTCTTCTTTGGCACCATTATCTATCATTATTTAATTCTAACTTAAATCAATGTGTATAACTTTTATTTCAAAAGCCATCCTCGAAATTGGTTTTGGAGAAAGTATTTTATTTTGCGAAAAGCTTTTCAGAAAACAAAAGCATGAGGAAAAAAGAATCTTTTCAACGTTTTCTTTCAACCTGTAAATGGAGTGCAAAGTGACTAATTTGGTCGTGTAAAATACCAACAAAGATTTTTTAGAACACACTAAATTAACTTTAATTCAGCTTTAAGAATTGGATCATTATTAGAATGAAAAGTAAAATTTACAGAAGCGACCCAAAACGTTGACTTGAGCAATGGCTTGTAGGTACTCAGAGTAGGATTTTTTCCTGACATATTAGATCAGATACCCAAATAATTGTAGTAATTGGTTTGGAGACTTGGATTTTAGCGTAAAGATAAGGAATAGGTCTAGATGTACCTTCGACTTAAGCAAAGCGAAAATGAACGATACAAATTGAACCGGAGAGCAAAAATGAAAGTAAATTTACGGATGAATGATGCTCAATGCAAATTTATTTTTTGCTTGTGAAGAACAAGCCAAACTATTCGTTGTTGTCAGCATTCGTAACTTGTATGCGCGCTCCGCTCAATAAGAGTACTTTAAATATTCGTTAAAACCTCCATTTTAGGAAGATTTTTTTTTCATACTTTTGACCAATTTCTGTCAAAAAGATAATGATAATGTTTGCCATTTATAAAATGTCTTTGAAAAATACCATTATCTGCTTTTAGAAAGCAACGTTTTTTTGAATTGTGTGCATTAATGTTTACAAGCAAGTAAAATTTGCAATGTTAATTTAAAGTAAGTTTCGTAGATGACTAGCGTTTAGGCCCTTTATGAAAAACAGACATCAGGAAAAGAAACAGGTAAACTGTGTTAAAAAAAAGTTTACGTGGTTTAAGGTTTACTTTGTTATGAGAACGAAGCACGGTTAAAGTGCTCAGGGACCTTTTGTCTATTCTTAATCCAACTAGTTTTTAATTCACTCCTCTCCAATACACCTATCTGTTTAAGAATGTTAACCTTGATAACGTATAGTTAATATTGATTACTAAGATTCTTGTTTAAAAGAGTATAAATTGGCATGAAATATATCAAATGAATACTTAAATCTACCTCTATGAACTTTTAATGGTGTGTTATGCCATGATAATATTTTCTTCTGGGACAAAACTCAAAAAATTAAAAAGCGTGTTTAATTACAT
>JAANSQ010002169.1:0-12674 GCA_036850885.1 Lepidocyrtinus dapeste | reverse complement strand
CTTCGCGCGAGTTTGAAATCTCTATGGGGCAATAGCCACCTTAATGCACTTCAATAAGTGACAAAATGTAGAGCATAATACTCTGGTAACCCAATAATTTTTGGATATCTATTTATTCATTTTAATTCCAATTTTATATACTAATCTCAACAAGGTATTTACAAAATAATCAGTTTGAAGCTCAAGCTATACGTACATATCTAGTCATACATTAATGCTCATCCCTTAAAAATGACTGAATATTGAAACAGTTTGAAAAAGGGGCTAACAAAAAAATGTTGTAGATTTGTTAGGTAAAAGTAATTACTTAATGTCGGATAATCTATATGTGTATATATAATGCTTACGCCTAAATGTGAATGCGTACAAAGAAATCTCGGGAATAGAGATTATCTCTTGGTTCGAAAATAAATGACCGCCCATCATGTAAGTGTCAATAGTATGATTCCATTATGCGTCACTCTCGTCGATAGCAATATATGAAAATGGCAGAAGGAAAGTAGAAAACCTCGAGGCAGGCATAAATATAATACCATGATTAATTCTAAATTTTATCATGTAAATTCAGATTTGATTTCGTTTCTCAGAATAGGTAAATACTGATCAATACATTTTGTCATTATATATTCTCGATATTCGTTATTCCTATAAACCACGACTTTTTACTTTAGCATAATTCAAGCAGCTTTTACAAATATGTTTACCAACGTGTTCACGCACGACATGTTCCATTTTACAGATTACATTGGAAATATGAGAGACTCCACAAATCTTCCAATATTTGGAAAGAATAGAACAAACGTTGCAATTAAAATTAAAGGTGGGAACAGAAATGGTGCTAGTATAGGAGATCCAATCGCGGCAGTGATTTCCTTGATCCATAAGAATCCCAGGCCTAACACTCCACTTGCATTTAGAACGGTTTGAAGGGTAGTTCGTTGGTCATCATCCAACTGCCTTCTGTTGACTTGCGCCCTCATCGGGTGTCGATAAAAAGGATGTATTTTATGAACCACATTAAACCCTGTAAAATAAGGTTGAAAGGCTATAAAATCAAGTTAATCAGTATTTTTTTCGATTTTAATTCAGTACCTTTGCTCACACTCCCGCTACTTAACTGGCATATAATGAGTAAACTTAGGCACAGGATTAAAATCCTCCAAAACTTTGTAGCAAGTCCCATACTTGAAACTCATATCAGCACAAGCACAAAATCGCAACTGAAAAGCTAGTCTACTTTATCGTTTTTACTTTCTTTTTATAAACTTTCAGACCCAAACACTTTTGCCTACTTTAATCGTCTGAGAATTGAAGTGCAAACACAAAATAAGGGACTTGCTTTGAAAATCGGTGACAAAATTTATGTTCACAAGTAATAAATAGTAATAATAAAAGGCGACACACTCCTTAAATAAATATTTAAGGACACCATTGTGGCGTGTGTACTCATGAAAATCTTTTCTACGTATGACCAAAAATTCTTTAAAATTGTTGTATCAAAACCAAGCAAATTCTCTTACCAAGCTTCCAATATAATCATTGAACTTAAATTGCATTCAGTACTTCTCGATGGAGAAAGGAAGCCGCTTACGACTCACAAAACAATGTAACCAGTTACACATTTCAAGTTCAATTTTTCACTCGTTATTTCCTTAAAATCTTTGTTTAAAAATAATCAATCTCATTTCTTCATTTCATGCATGCACGGCTTATCTCTTCCTTTCTACGACGCGACCACAATACCTGTGATAGAATACGAGGATGATGATGCCATAAAATTAAACAAAAGAGGACAAAGGGTGCGATTAGTGTTGCAAAAAAATTAGTGGAACGAGAACGAGAAATAAATTTACACCAGTAAGATCATCTAAAAATCTTGTGTTTATGTGCAAACCATATTTAATCAGCATGTTATATTTTCTCTGCGTTATTTATTATGACAGGAAATATTTTTAAATGCTGTTAAATTCAAGAGCTGTGCTACAAAATCCGAGAAATCCGTCCACGTGAATTTTATATTGCTGCCGAATTAAAGTCGGTCCAATTAAAGATTTAAAGGTATGATGGTCAATGTAATTAGGTTGCGGTTGAGTGTAAAAAACCAGTTATTTTTCAGAGCAGGAACATCTCCCGAATCTCTTTCACTACAGCGTAGACTCTACTTTTAATATTTTGCTGAGATAATGTAAGAATGTAATTATACCAGTCATTACATTACATTAACAAACTTTCATTTTTCGAAACGTGCCTGTCACGCATGAGTACTTGCAAACAGACTGGTAATTTCAATTATGCTTCACCTCATAAGCGTTTTAGGGTACTCGTAAAATTCCACACTTTTGTGATGATGGACAATGTCTGCTTTTGTTAAAAATAAGCACATTAAAACTCGCCACTTGCTGCATGTGAGTGAATTAATGTATTAAAACAGAACTTGTTGGTTTCCTATTTAATTATTTAGTCCACGAAAAAGTCTATTATTATTTAT
Organism: Lepidocyrtinus dapeste; assembly: GCA_036850885.1. Taxonomy (NCBI): domain Eukaryota; kingdom Metazoa; phylum Arthropoda; class Collembola; order Entomobryomorpha; family Entomobryidae; genus Lepidocyrtinus; species Lepidocyrtinus dapeste. The sequence goes on along the minus strand of JAANSQ010002169.1, from coordinate 10,186 downwards.
GTACATTTATGCACACAGTACAGTCTAAAGTTATTTACAGATTTTACATCATTTTTACAATCTATCACAGAAGAAAACATAAAGCTTAATGTAAATGCATCTAAAGTTTCCCTGAAATTATAATATTAATCAAGCTACCAAATTCTACATGTTGACTTCTCGTCTGGTTTAGGACAGTTCCAGGTTTCTGCAAACTCTAGTGAGTTTTGAAGGACTCCTTTAACTCTAAATCTATTGGGACTGTGAACACCAGTTTTAATTTGACTTTCCATTCCTTCCTTTGTATATGCACCACACCAGATCTAATTGAAAATTTTAAATATAAAATCAGTTTAAAATTTAAGCCCGACTTAATTTTATTATTTTGTTGAGTTTTGGGGTTACCTGAGAAAATGCTATAAAAAACAATTGTTCTGGAGTGTACTCCAGGCCAGGCAATCTAGGCTCCCTCCCATTTTTAGCTATGAACGATTGATAAGCTCGGAAGGCTTGACGAATGCCACCATTATCTGCAATATTTTCTCCGAGAGTATTGTTCCCGTTTAACTATTAAATTGGATTGATTAATTAAATGTCTCCTCAAGAACAAGATCGTTTAAATAATTTGCATTGTATATAGGCTCACATGCATGTTATCTGCTTCTTCTGCCGTGTAGTTTGCGTATTGATTTACGAAGCACTTTGCTCTCTCCGTATATTGCTTGACAGTTTCTTCGTCCCACCAATCAATCAGATCTCCATCACCATTACTTTGTCGGCCCTACGCATTAAGTCAGAAAAACGTTTGCTAAAAATACGAGTTACTTTTTCGTAAGGCAGATATTTATTGGTTCTTTTGAGAATTTACTCGATCGTCAAAGCCATGACTAATCTCATGCCCGATAACCATTCCTATAGCTCCATAGTTTAGGGCTCTTAGAAAGAAATACCAAATGATTAGAATCAGAAACGTGTGGTGAGACACCTTTAAAACACTTTGATTAGTTAATAACATTCAGCTTACTGAATTGGCTTCCCAGTGAAATAAAACGGAGGTTGAAGGATGCCACCAGGAAACGCTAAATATAGGTAAATTATTCATGTTAGCATTTTATATTAGCACGTTTTATGGTTGTTCTAATCTCGCAATAAATTTCACTTTATCACTTGTTATTCGTCGAATGGCTGGTTCAAGGTAAATATTGACTTACTTATAGAGTTATAGGTTGATGAATAGAAAGCGTTGACTACTGTTGGGTCACTTATCCATCTATTCATTTGCAGAAGAGATATATTAAGTCTATAGGTATTGTTCAATAGAATTTATGCATCTATCACTAATTAGATACTTACTTTGAATTATCTTTTTTTAGGTTGATGTGCTTCAAGTTATCAATATTCTTCCAGTTGACCAGCTCCAACATATTTTCAAAATGGTTATCAGACATGGTTTCAGGAACTCCTTTGAACTCTTCTCTCAAAGGGGCATGATTATTGGAAGCGTTCAAAAGCCATTCCGGATATCCTATAAACGTCCTCATGTGGTGTGCCTTTAACTTTGCATTGACTTTAGTTTCTTCTTTACCAAACCAATCAATTTCATCCAGAATGTCATAAAACGCTTCTTGGATATTTTCAATCATTTCAGACATCTGTGGGTAAAAAGTAATTCACCAATTCATTAAAAAATCCAAAGCTGACAAGTCACTTATTTATGTTTCTACCTGTTGCTGGAAATTAGAATTGAAAACATCTTGCACGTAATGATAGCTAATGGCCATGCCGAATAAAGAATTTGCACGATCGGAGCACACCTGCCACCTCGGAGGTGGATATTGGGTTCCTTGAGTTTTCCTCGCGTAATTGAACAATATATCCCTGAGGGCATTATTCACGTCATTCGCGTAATTTAAAACGATCCTCCATTTCAAATAGTTCACTGAAATAAATTGGATTTAAGAAGCATTTTTTGATTCAGTCGACTGTTCCATTCAAGTATTCATGATTTGTGGAATATTTAGGATTACAATATTACAAAGTATGTCTGGATTATTGTCCGTAGCATTTCTCATTACACCCCCAAACTCAGTAAAATAAGAAATATCACGAACAATCACTGTCAAATTCTCAATCTTCCCAAAGTCGTCTACATCTTTAAATGTTTCCTCAATGTATTTCTCCCAATTTATCATCTGTCAGGAAATGAATATAACACGAGTTTAAACGGTAAACATTATCTTTGACCTTGACTTACTTATGGCGTGTTTACCTACCGTCGCACTTTTCGTAAGATTTGAGAGATCCTTGACACTCATGGGGTTATACAGTTTTGTCCTATCTCTTCTATCCTCAGGCTTTGTGCTAATCTTTATGTTTAAAAGTAGTATGTTAACAGGAAGACATTAACGGAAAAGAATTAAAAGGAATGTTACCACTTGGGCTTACATTTGCGAGCGTTGTTTCAAAATCTACAATTTGGGATGCAATGTCACTAGACTTATCCTTATCTTCGGGATAAACTACATCCCAAATTTCTTGAACCAGCTCCACATAAGCTGTTTTATAGCTGTGCTCAGGCTCCTGAACTAAATAAATTCGGTTCAAGCCAAGAGTAGGTTGGTCCACCTGGGAAGAAAAGTGTTACCGTATATCAGAAATGATCTTCGGTTATACAAATCTAAATTATAGAATTGCAACATACATAAACTCTATGCCTCGTAGTATTCTCTTCATCCAGGCTGACACTCAGTGTAATAATAAAGTTTGCTGCAACAGTTCGTCTCAATTCACCCAATTTCGCTCCTAAATTGTTCGGATCTAACGGAATATCTTGAAGTACTTTCTTTACTAATTCTTTCAGTTCATAAGAATCAGTAGTATCTGCAAAATGTTCAAAATGAATCTTTTTTATTGCCACCTCACATTGTACTTATTATTATAATATTAATTAAACTGTACTCTGAGATAGGCAGCTTTGATAAAATGATTTAGCTATATTCAAAGGCAAGGGATCCGTTTCATCAATTTTGCGCTCCAGAATTTCTGCAATAAATATTTTGACTTATCATTGAACTTATTATGATATGATAAGACTTTTATTGATCCTTATCTTTCAATACCTCTAATTTTTCTATTTAGATGGTCTCTCAACACATTAAATTGATTCCATGAAGAGGCGGTATCAGGAATGGAATTAGTCTTTAGCCAATTTCCACAAGCAAATTGGAAAAAATTGTCACATGGATCGGCAGTCAAATCCAATGCTTTGATTAGGTCTCCGGCGGCAGTCACACATTCCTTTGTTTCACAAACGTTCCCTATTGCTTTCAGCTCGTCATTCTTTTCTAATTACACAAACACATTAATTGACAAAAGATGCTCAACTCAAGTCCAGTAACTTTTGTATAAAAATAATTTCAACGTACTTTTCAGTTGAACCCCGAAAAAGGTTGTAGCAATTATTAACCCTACTGTAATTAAACTTAATACTCCTAATATAATCTGGAGTTTTCTTTCCTTTCCAGTAGACTTGCTAAAAATATATAATTAATTTTTAAATTAAAAAACCTCATTGACTTTATCCCCTACTAGGGCTTATGTAATTTTTATAATAACCTTAACATTTTGGCACATTTAATGCTCAATGGCATTAAGGAATAATCACGAACTCAGAAACAGTCTTTTTGTTCAAGCAGAAAACCAGGAAAGCAGTTTCTGATTTAATCTTGGAATGGTTTTATAAGTTGATTGCAGAAGAACCCTGAACCATTTAATTTCCGCTTGAGCAGGTATCGATAAAAATTAATCAGCTCGTATCCAGCAACCACACCATTTTATATAAAAATTCTGGGATATTAGCATCACACAAATATTTCGTTTACTTGTCTAGTGTCACTCAAATATTTAATATTTTTCATGGTACATTCAACTTGACACCAGCTCAGATAATGATTCTGCTTACAAAGCGACTCTCAAGATTTTATATAAATTTTTCTGTATTTCCAATGATCCCACAGTGTTACGTCAAGTTTCAATGTAACAGCAATAGTCTAAATTTACCTTTGTGTCTAAAATAACAGGAGAAAAGCCAAGCTACAAAATCCTTTGTTTTTAGGTCCCTACTTTAAAGAACAAATATCCTTAAGCAAATTGTTTTGAATATGGAAAATAACTGCTTAACTGATACAATTCGTTTTGACAGTTTTGTGTGTACTTTAGTGGGAGTACGCGTCATACAAAAGTGGATAACTTATTTGATTCCAAAACCTGCCTGCCGTGTTCTACACAAAAGCTCGTTGAGAGGTTTTCAGATGACATACACAAATAATATTATTGTGTGATACTATGATCTCTCATTCGCTCAATCATTGTTCATTTCGCAGGATTAACACGATGAATCGAATCAAAAAAGTGTCTTTGCTGTGAACAAAGTTTAAAGCATCATTCACGCTTGCCTATTTTAAGTATTTTAGTGGTAGCAGCGAATAAATGGCATATCCAACAATCAAAAATCAGTGTAACATGATATTCAAATAAAAAATCTGCAAAGGACGAATTCGAACTATATAATGCTAAGGTCCGGGCTCATGATACACACGCTGCGTTGCGCGCTGCACTGGCTTGATGTAACATGCATGGATAGCTTTATGCACAGCGGATAAAAGCTATTTAGTTAAATCATACTAAACTATTAAATCAAATGTGGTCCATAGTAAAGGATCATTGTTGCGAATTTTGAATAAGAATGATAAGCATCTGTACAAAATGCATTTCTCTATCTGAGAGAATCTGTGGATCAACTGTTTTTCAGCTATTCACATTATTCCATTGACGTATTTTTCAAACTACTTCCATAACACAACTAATATAATCTCTGAAGGACTTTGAAAACAGCCAAATCATTTTTTAGGTATTATGAAGGATTTCAAATATTTTTTTGCACTCTTTGTGGCTTATACTTAGCTGTTAAGTAATATTACCTGAGCTATTTATCCATTCGCATAGTTTCTGAAAAATGGCTTTTCATCTCTTTAGGCCACAAATGTTAGGTCGGCCGTTGAAAATGAAAGCTGAGTTTTGATTTATTGCATGCATTTTTTGTATGCAATAGTGATACTCTCCGAGTGTGAACAATTCCTAGGAAGGTTTGGCGCTTGGGAGATCTAATATAAAACCAAATTAAAATATTCACCTAAGAAAAAAACTCATTTCCTTACTACTTTTACCACAAATAAAAAATGTAGGTGATTTTCGTCGTATGATTGATTACAAGAATCTGAAAGAAATGTGTAATAATAAAATGAAACTAAAAATAACGCAGCGCTCTTTTTGATGAATAGGTACGAAAGCGTGTGTACGTTACGTGCTCGAGAGTGAGATAGAAAATACCGCAGCGCATGATTAAAAGTGGTTTTGTGGATTTCTTTGGAGGTTTTATTCTCAAATTGATATGGGTAAAAGTCATCAGAACTCCCACTATATATAATATTTCATTGGGCAATGTCTTCCTGAATTAGAAAACCGGCTTTACAAAAAAAATAGTACGCTCCTTCAATTTCAGTTACAATTCTGTGAACTACAAAATCCCTACTTTCAGTTTCAACGGTGAAATACGTACTCTAGATAAAAGTAAGTACATAGAGTAGCATTTCCTCTCTAGTTAGTGTAATTAACTAAAGAATGACAAAAAAAAATCGAGCAAATGAATGAAACTTTTTCGCTCGCCTCAGCTGATGATCACATAACATGATTTTAACAATAGGTTTAAAAATGCTCTGATGAAAATTAACAAAGATGAAATCACTCAACCCTAACAAAGTGTACTTGTTGTAGAGCATCTCATGGCTGGCTTTTAGATTATCAACGATAATGTTCTCTAGTGGAGGTTTTTTTCAATGCGTTATTGTAATCACGAAATCTGCGAATTTTACTCTATACAGAGTGATACATGCACACAAAATTTAAAGCATAGAAATTGAAACTATACCGCGAGCCGACAAAAGGGTTTGTGTCAAAATGTGAGACATGCAATGATGCATAGGATTATGTCGCGTTCTCATTATTAAAGTGCTAAAGGCACCTGAACAGGCTAAGTGAAAGCGTGACCAATGGGCACACGCTTATAGATTTAGTAAAGGATGCATTTCCATCATAGGCCAGGAAGATGGAAGTAAAATAGTTTTAATTTTTGCAAGGAAAAATGTCACATTTTGAAAAATATGTCTAGCACATATAACACGAGGTGTAACATCTGCAGGAATGCCTTATGGTCTAAAATCGAAAGTGGACTCGGATACAGTGAATACGATGAAATTGATTATAGCTTCCTGAAATTTTATCATTAATGAATTATTGTTTAACCGAGTGAAGTTAGATAAGGCTGGGATGTCCGTCCACCCATTACCCACGTGTTACTTTCGAGATGAGATGTATGAAAACCATAGGTTTTTGAATTCAGAGCTGATTAAAATTAGTGTGGTATTTCAGAATAATGTCCTGATGATCACCATCATTATCACTCAATTATAGTTTTTCACAGTAAATTATTAAAGCCATTCTACTCTTGTGACATATCAGTTGGCTGCATCATTGCATAGTAGATTTAATTTTCTATTTTCATGCAATTTTTTGCCTTCATTTTATACATTGAGGCAAACCAAACCACTAGAAACTTTTTTTTGCAATGGAACAAAGACTAAATCTTTGTTTAGGTTATGTATGTTACGCATTGTTACAAGTGTCTCGATAAATGGAGGTTTGCCATGCTCGAAATGATTATGAAAATGAAAAGTGCTGAATTTATCATTCCGGACTTAAATATCTAGTTTAATATCATGAGTCATTCACGATGATGCATCGTGATTGATTGACTAAACAATGTAAAGCACAGGAAGCACTAGAGCAGAGATTTTGAGATTTTGATTGATCTAGAATTTTTAAATATCCAGTTTGCAAAAAATTCTATAAGCTTTCTTCCGTTTTTGGGAATCGTTGCGGGAATTTGGTTAAAAATGGTACTTTGTTTGGGACACTATTCGCATGTAAAGAAAACATTAATTCTATTGCAGGTTTGACATTGCTTCATATGGTTTACGTTGAATTAAACATTCATGAGTTTGGTTTAGCCTTAGCTTGGCAGTGAGATCCTCAAATGAATCATTCCAGAAAGATATGAAGCGTAACACTCGTAGTTTTAAATTTATTCTATGTTAAGTGGAATGCAACATCATATGCATGTCATCATGAATCTGAGATAAGCTGGTATCTTTTGATAAGCCTCTCATCACCAAGGTACATAAATGCCTTTCATGAAAAGCTAGTATACTGATCACTGGTCCGTAATAACATTGTGGATTATTATTGTCGGAAAAAGTCATTCAATTCCGGTAAATCTCCTACATTTGAAATCTCCAATTTATTACGTAGCTAGAGATAACCCACTGCAGTTATACTTGATTACAAGGTCAAAGCACATAAATGTACTCATTGTTGGATAAAGAGAGTCAAAAAGTGGAAGTAAATCAGTATTGAAACTTACTCAAAGTATTAATTAAATTAAAAAAGATATCATGGAATCCCCGATTGTGGTACTGGACAATGGAGGCTGCACCATAAAAGCTGGAATGGCAGGAGAAGATAATCCAGCAGCAGTAGTTCCAAATATTATTGGCTTTGAAGAGTTTTCTGACTTTACAAATCAAACTACTTTTGAAAATTTCCTTGCGGCTCATAGGAAGGGAGATTTGAAACTACGTCGACCTATACAAAAAGGATCGATTACGAACTGGGAAGATATGGAGGCGATGTGGTGGCAGGTGATCAATAAGCAACTGGGAGTCAGTCCGGAAGAAGCTAATATTCTGATTACGGAACCAATAGCAAATCCAAAACCTGCAAGGGAGAAAATGGCAGAGATTCTACTGGAGAAATTCAACTTTCAAGGGATCAGCATAGCCACATCTCCCATTTTGCCATTGTATGCCGCAGGAAGAATGACAGGAGTCGTTGTAGATATTGGAGATGGGACTACCCAAATTGTTCCGGTTTATGAAGGTAAGCCCAAAGCGCGTGCATAATCTTGAAGAATAATCAGTTTGAAAGATGATGTGCTAAAAATATTAAAACGATGTCAATGTCTTTATCATCATGTTTTATCAGGATACCCCATAACGGATGCAATGCAGCGTGTAGACTTGGGAGGACATCACCTCACCCAAATATTCAAGGAGGAACTAGTCACTCTCAAAAATGTTCACGCAACATCAGCCATGCCTTTTGAAGTGTTTAAACTAATTAAGGAGAAAACGTGTTATGTCGTTCCTGACTATAATCAAGCCAAGAGCAAGCCTACAAGCTCAAAGTCATTTGAATTGCCTAACGGAGAAAAAATTGAGATTGGGGAGGAAGCATACAAATGCGCAGAGTTTCTTTTTAACCCATCCGAATTTGAGGAGACCGAAACTGACAATGAAGGAATACACAAGCTTCTGTATAAATCAATCATGAAGACTAATATCGATGTAAGGAAAACTCTTTACGGAAATATTGTCCTGAGTGGGGGATCAACGCTATTCCCCGGTTTCGCAGAGAGGTTGGAAAACGAAATGAAGGCATTGGTTCCAGCCAGTGTAAGGGTCAATGTTGCCAAAAATCCAGTGAGAAAGTATTTCACATGGATTGGAGGATCCGTGCTGGCATCCTTACTTAGTTTTCCAAGTACCTTGGTCAGTAAACAGAGTTGGGAAGAAGGAAGTGGAAGAACAGCTATCGTCAACTTGTATTCATAATGTGGAAATAAACAGTTTCTTGTTAAAAAAAATTAATATATTTATTCTACAAATAAATTTTTCTGTATAAAAACATACAGTAAATAAAAACGATAAATTCTTTATCCATGTTGCAAACGGTAGGTTCTTTGTAAATTCTGTAAGAAATAGGAACGTATGGAGTTTGTCTTGAAGTTCTTCCGGTACGAGTTGGGCATGCATGGAATAACTTAAAATAGCTTCCATAGACATAGAACCGACTTTACTGAATTCCACGAATTCGGATTCCACTCGTGTATCCCGAATCCTTTTTTACAAAAAGGAAGCTTTGAGAAAAAAGTAATTTTTTATCTTCTTGTTACGCACATGCTGAACTAGCGGTTTAAAATAAATCGCTTAATGTGTTGCCTGTTGCATATTAACATCTGCTTAGACCCATTCTAGAAGTTATTTTTATGTGGGTGCAGTATTAAAATAAGAAAAGGTTATAAATAGTAAAATTAATATAATTTACAAGCATTTTGAATAATTTCACCATCATGGAACCAAGTGACATTGAAGGGAACAAAGTGTCTGACAGGGAAAAATCCCTAAAGGAGGAAAATAATAGCCTTAAGGTATGCTAACGTGATTAAACTATATAAATAAATTGTAATGATCATTTTAACATTGAATTTTTATTTTATTATTCATTCACTCCATAACACTTTAAGGCCCAACTCAAAGAGCTTGAGACAACGTTCACCACACTTCAAGCAGAATTCAGCAAGTCAATCAAGATGCGTGATAGATTAGACTCGTTGTGCAAGGAGCTTCAAAAGCAGACTCTCTCTATTAAGGTTCATCATAGACAATTTACATAAAATTCGAATTTTAGAATTACCGACATGTGTAAATTGATGTTTACTTTTCATGTTTTTTCTTCAATTTTTTTTTAGGAGGAGAGTGCTGCTAAAATTCAGGAAGCGGAAGCACAAGGAAATCAGTTGGCTAATGAGGTCACAAGTAACATGGGTATTATGGAATCAGTTCATCAGAACTTGGCCACTGTTACAAACGAAAGTTTGCAGGTTAGGGGAAATTTGAGAATTAATGTACTAATTCGCTTTTAAATACAGTAGGTACGCCCTTTCACGCTAATTATCAGAGTTGTATTATATTTTATAATGTTTCATCTGACATTTAATCAAAACAACAAAAAGAACAAGATAAAATTTGAGAAATAACCCAGAAGTTAAATACGAAGCAGACGCATGGATCATGATGTAGATGATGTAACGATTGCAATTGCGTAGAATCATCTTCGCTGTTGAATCTTTTTATGGCCATGCTTTTCTGCGATTTTTTGCTTCGTCAACCATACAGAAACTCAGGATAGTTTTGAGTAAAAATAATTTCATCTTCAGTTTCCACTACGCTGCGCGCTCAATGGGGTAAATGTG
>JAANSQ010002168.1:0-12675 GCA_036850885.1 Lepidocyrtinus dapeste | reverse complement strand
CAGCAAGAAATAGGTTGTGAGTAGCCTTTTGTGGTTAGACATCAGGTCAGGTGGTTGTAAAAGGTTGCAGATCAAAAGAGTCGTATGAAATAATTTGAAAAAAGTGTGGTTATAATTATTTTTTTATCTTTTTTTATTCCAAAAACTTTTATTACGTTTACATCATCATAACACAAATAAATTTGTTTATTTTTGCCAATTTTAGTTAACTTTTTTCCTCCCGCCAGAACTTTATAACTAATTAGTAGCTTAAATTAGACACATTACTACATTACAATAAAATAAAGGGAAGGACAAGGGAAGAATAATTCTTATGCACAGTCAATCTGTGCATTAAAACACTTCTAACAAAAGCATCACGCGAAAAAAAATCCAATCAGTGTTATTTAATATTCAGGGTTCTGATGAAAGATGTGCTTTTAGTTTTGTGCAATATTCTGTATTTGAAAAATAGGGCTTCAATTTGCTGGTCGGATTCAATTAAATTTAGATTGGCCCGGCAAGGCTTCTCTCAAACAGAACTTGTCATGGATGGTAGGGATGATGTGCTGTGGTGGACGCATGGATTTTGTTGGGAGAAGGTAAAAATGAATAATGATAAAAAATGCATAATATTTTGTATCATCTATATGTATTCCCTATATAGCTTATACAAAATAACAAATGTAATATCATAATAATGAAGAAATAAAATATTCATATTTTTTTAATTTATGTCATGTCCCATTCTCATTAATAACACTATTCGAAGTAGGTATTAAATTCGATGAAATTTAATTGAATGAATAATACAGCACGCGTAATGATGATTGTTTTCTTTTCTTAGAGAGAATTGATAGAAATGATAATATGATATGTCATGTAATTAGAGAACTATGTCATGCATCACACATCTAATTGAACTTATATAAAATTCCCTTTTCCTCAAATCAAAAATAACTGCCAAATTATTAAATTAACCGCAATTGTTTTTAGATTGTCTTGACCTAAATGGCCAATTAGTATATTTGAATAATAATAAGCGACGAAAAAAACAAACAAGCTTGATAACTATGAAAAGGCTGGATTGTAGTTTTTGTAGAGAGCATCCTTAAAGAATGTACTTGGCGACGATAGCCATGGCGCAAATGATTGAAGCTGGGAATGCTACTGGAATTGCGGCAGGATTGTTTGGTCCGGCTAAAATATTTAAAAAAAAAATGAATGAACTTGTTTCACAGGTATTCATTACTCATGTGCTTATTTATTTAATTACCTTTTGACTCTCCAGTTTTTCCTACCGACGACCCAGCACCTTTGGCGTCTTCCTCAGCGGCGGCCTCTGGTTCACTTTCTGGCTCCGCGCCTGGTTCAGGTTCTGCTTTACCTTCTTCCTCTGCTCTGCTCACTGAGACGCAGACGACAAAGAGGAGTCCCAAAACGAGAGCGAGACGGAAATTCATTTTGAGTTTTTAGGGGAAACTGCAATATAAAGGAATAATTTTATTAGAATTCAATTATATTTATTTAGGCAAACCAATGCAAGTCTTAAAGAGCAAATAATACTTGGGAAGCGTTCTACTAGAATGTAAAAGTTGAAATGAGAGACAAAGCCACAAACTATCACACTTTCTCCTATAGAGTCAAAGATCACCTTCAACTTCAACCAAAAAATCAAATCGACAAATCAATACAACTCTAGGTTTTCACAAATCAACCAGAATTTGCTACCATCGTTGTCTCCCATTTCCTTTACATGCATTCATTATTCATGCTTATCACTACAATGAACATGCACGTGTTTGTGGAACCCCTGGTCTCTATTTTTTAGTAACTAACATCACCAGGAAGAAATTTCCAGTGAAAGCTGTAGATAGTTTTTTTTGAATAATTGATCAAGGTACTCTGAATTATCCTCTCTATCGTGAATCAATCAATATATGGTAATATAATATGTAGGTGACCTTTCCCATTATTAAAGACAGCCATTCGGCCAATTTCCGTGGTAATTTTTAGATAAAAAATAGGGAGAAAGAATCAATGAGCAATAGCGGGGGGTACCTTTCGGTTAATTTCGCTTTGATCCATAAAATATAAGAGTAGATAATGTGTACAAGTTAAATAAAATTTTGTCATTAGACCAACGTGAAGAACATGTCCAAATTGTATGCATTCCTATTTAAATGACTTTTCAAAGTTGTAAATCTAAATCCCCCATAGAAAATTGATTATCTACTTGACACATCGAAAAATTGACTTTTGCTTATAATTTACTTCATTGTTTTTATCTAATAGCAGTTTTGTATTTTAAGCATTTTTTCTTCCATCTCATATGAAAGTCGCATTTGCAAATAGTTGCAGATTAAGCATAACCAATAAACCGAGTCTGTTTGTAAAGATGATGGGGTTCACTTGGTCGCTAAGCACAATATCCAGTGCCACTGGCGTAAAAAAGTCATTTGACTTTATTATTTGAGACGAATTTGCATGAAGTTGCACTTGTAACAGATAGGTACTCAAAGTCAACACCTAAGGACAAAACTAAAGATGCTGCTCAGTGGAAAAATAAAAAGGTGAACACGTGTGTGTATTTATACTATGGACTATTATTTCACTTGCATAATTATCCTCCATTTTATTAATCACTTTAAGTTATATTGCTTCTTGAATAGTTTTCATGCACCGAGTTTTCATAAGATTCTCCAGCTTTTGTGGTTACAGCTGGTACAAAGCATGGCAGTTCGCATGATAATTATAAGGTGACCTTCACCATCCATGTACTTGGGTTAGCAGCAGAATAAATACGTTGTAAAATAAACGTCCAGAGTCTTGTCGTGTCAAGTCTGACTGGACAATTGACTCCCAGCACTCGCTGCAGGGCATGATTCACGATTTATGGAGGGTTTGTCTAGTTTTAATGGAGATAGTGGTGGTGTAGTATGTGTCGTACATAATCTGATCCAGTCATAAAACTTTATTCCACTTGCATGAAATCAATTAGGTATAAATAGCAACGTATAAAGAACTGGTTGAGCCGAATGGTGCAGAACAAAAAACATTCCATCAAATGCTGGAGTCTCCCCAGTGCCAATGAAACAGATAATTTTGTGGAGTTTTTTGTTGGAGAAAAAGTGTTCCTGGTATTGCGCAAACAATTTTTGGATATCATTAGTCTTTTGGCTTTCGTCATTGGTTTGCAAATGGTTTAGACATGATTTTCCAGGCATATAGTGGCTTCAAGGATCTTAGATTGTTGGTCGAGATAAATATTTACAGTAGATTTTACAAGAGTTTGCTTGCTCGAGTTACTTTGCATGAACAAAGAGACTATATAAGTTTAATGATTATTTTGCCTGTTGTAAATAAGCACACTTTGCCCTTGGTTTGGTTTACCGTCCCATCTTTTTTGTGAAACTTATGGTTAAATGCAAAAACTAAAATAGACAATAATGTTTTCTGGCAAAAAAAAAGCACGAACATATTGAGAATCCTGCTGACATACATGCAAAAACAAAAAATTCCCCACAAAGTTAACGGAACAATTTGTATTCGTCTCAAAATCGATTGTAAAAAAGAAAAAATCGTTAGTAAAATACAGTACTTGCCAATAATAATAATCTTTAGTTTTCTCTGAAATAATATTCAAACGATGCACGTGTTAGGCTATGCATTGATTCGGTCAATATTTCTAGATAATTTATTATCCATTCAGATACCTAAATAGACTGACAAAAATTATGGTTTTTGTTCTTGTGACGTCACCCCATCTCAAAACCCGAAGCTCAACTCAACTCAGACCAATACTTAAGGTTTCTGATTATATGGTCAAACTGGGGTTGGTGGTGGTGGTAAAAATGGTATGGTACAGGTGCGCAGAGGTGACGATGACATGACACGACACGACGCACGATACATGCTCGATGGATATCATAAGGTAACGGGGCCAGACACGAGCATATAGTATAATGCTTCTTATTCAAATTTTTAAATATTCATAATTTTATCTGAAAAATAAATCCTCCCAGAAAAAACCTGTAGTGCAGATGCTGCATAATATGCAAGATGCTTTAATCCTTTGTTAAAGTCCTTAATTCGCATTTGTTCTTTACAGCAAGCTATTTATTGCGAAAAATGCACTTTCCACTGCAATTTCTCATTTAATGCTTGTGGCTCGGTGTTTAAATCCTCCCAGAAAAAACCTGTAGTGCAGATGCTGCATTATATGCTTTAATCCTCTGTTAAATTCCTTAATTCGCATTTGTTCTTTAGAGCAAGCTATGTATTGCGAAAAATGCACTTTCCACTGCAATTTCTCATTTAATGTTTGTGGCTCGGTGTTGTCTTCTGTCAAAGCAAAAACCATTATTCATGTACTTTATCAGCATCCTAATCGTCCGCAATATTGTTTATATTTTTCATGAAGGAAAGATACATTTTTTCTTGATCCGCTGCGATAGAGAATAGATGGAGTTTCGCATTTTGTGGTTTTCATTATTGCATTTATTTTTCAAGGAGAATTGGGGACAAGAGCCTATAAAAAATTAAATCGTGCATTGTGCGACTGTGACTTGAGTGTACTTACATCTGGGAAAACCTTTAAATTCATTTTGGTTCAGTTCATCTGAGATTCTGAATCGTATTCGTATCTCAGATCAAAATATTTTTTTCAGAGTCATTCAGTTCTCATTTTGTTTACAATTTACAATTAACGATGTGTAAAGAGACGTCAAAGAAGTCGGGGTCAGTAATTAATGACTTTAAAGGTCTTTTCATTCACTCTTCTTCTACTAAAGATCATAGATCAATCGCACCTAATTAGTGAATCGTTCCTGAACTCCTCCTTAATATTTTTTGCATGGATCTGATAATCACTAAGTCTATATAAGTCGTGAAAAATAAAAATTCGAGGAGCCATATATTTACGCTACAAGAATTTTATTGTCACTCTGATTAAAAAGTGATACAATGATGAGGTCTTATTGCTTTTTGGTTTTGATTATTGCTTAGGTCAGGTGCTACTGCCCTAATGCTCCTTTACTTTTTCTTTCGCCCTTTGGCATTCTCCTCTAGCGAGTGGAGTTGCAAATCGAATGAAATTTATTGAACTCAAAAAGACTCTAGTTGTAAATAAATGTTTGTAACCGGTTTTTGTTTTAATTCTTCTATAGAACAGATCAAATAGATATACTTTTTTGGAGAGAAAACACATGTGAGCAGATTTTAGTACCTACTATCAGGAGGGTGGCAGTAATGAAATGGCACGGTATACGAAATACTAAATACTTATCGGGCTGATCCCTTTTCACTCACGAGGAAAAAAGGAAAACGTGAGGAATTGTAAACCAAAAAGTTTGCATTCTTTTGCGAAATATTTCATATGTAAATTGTAAGAGCTTGAAAGATTAGGGATTTTAGGTACCCACCACGCATAAGAATATAAATATAGGGTATAAATGAATGAAGGCTTTTATTAGTGACCTAGACCAAGAAGAAAGTTGAATTGTTTCAGTTAGTGCAAGAGTCATTGAAACTCTAACTTGAACAGATAGACAAGAAGACAGACGATGGGTTGAGTTTGATGATTTTGCAGAATGATGAATGAACACTTAAGCTTTTTGTGTTGTTGCAATTTAGCTTCAAGTTCGTGCATCGCTAATGATTTCGATTTCAAACTCTACTGTCTGTGACTTGACTCAATGAAAGAAGGCTTTTAATGATACCTACATAATTAAAGCTTATCGCGAGCAAATGCTTGGCCTAACTTAAATAAAGAAAAAAATGGAGGTTGATCATCGTGACGAGATGTATAGCAAAGAAGTACTAAAGGAGTGAAGCGAGGCCTAAATGATGTTTGAAGTTGAATTCCCTTTCATTCAGGGAGCTAATTAGTTATCTGAGATTTAAAAGGAGGCATCTGAGATTAAAGCGAAACAAAGAACTAAAGAAACAGCAAGCTTTAAATAGCTTCTTCCTCAATTATATCATTTTCAGCCATTTAAAAAATGACATTCAGTCTTAAGGCGATGGTACTTTTCATCTAAAACAATCCTAAAGAAAAGCAAGAGGATTTATGTTTTTCGACTGAAAACATCATGTCGAACAAAAGGATAGGATTGACTCATTTGGGACAGTATAGTTTTGACCAATTGCGTTAGAGAAAAAAGTAGTAAGACTAAAGTTACCGTTTATTCTACACGACCTTAATAACGTTGAGTTGACTTGAAAGTGAAATGTCATTTCCTTGAAAAAAAAAGAGTTTCTCACGAAAACGAAATAAAAGTTTTGGTAGTACTGAAACAAAGGTAATTCGGAAGTAGTTTTTTAAAACTAATAAATTGAATGGAAGTAGTTTGACGAAAATCAACTAGGATTTAACGAGTTGAGTGAAACATAAACGCGGTTCATTTTAAAAACTATCAATCTAGGACTTTACTGAGAAATGACTAATATATGTCGCTCTCTTCTAGGTACCTACTATGTATGTACGTATTAGTAATCGCATTCCTGAGTCGTGCTCAAAATTTGCTGCATTTTTATGCAAAAATGTCAACATGAAGTACACAGGCGGCTGGCTGTCCGTCAACAGTCAAAAACTAAACTGCATGGCTTACAGCAACATTTCAGATTCGCGATAAAACAGGATGTTGTTCACTGTCAACTGATTAAACAGCAAGTTTAGCTTAATTGAACCAGAACCATAATAATAAAATGACGTAGGTAAGTACATTCTTTCAAGAGTTGCTGATGCTGAGCTGTGGCGGAATGTTATTTGTACTTTAGCTTAGAATTTCCAATGGGGAGCGATCAATCTTTTCATCACGTCTTCATTACCATTAACTATTCCTTCTCATTTTTGTAATCTTTACTGGCAAGCTTGACCGAAGAAATGTATAACGATCACCTTTTGAAGTTACTTCCATTTTTTGGGGAGAAAGAACAAAAATGTAGGATAGTTGTAAAAAAAAAAATGATTTTTCTGTTAAACAAGACTCCCAAGAAGAAGGAAAACAAGTGATTTGATTTAATGTCATGTAAGATGCCACACACACAAAAGAGATCAAATCGATTCGTTAAATATAATTCTTGGTTGCAATATCCTTTTCTAAAGGACAACCCTGCAAACTCGCTGAAATGTAAAGTTACCTCTTCATATTACACAAGGCCACATTTTTTCAAAGAAAGTCAATACTTTTGAAAGTTTTGAATAACAAGTGTGCACCTTGAACCTATCATTCTGGTTGCCAGAGTTTGAAAAGAATTTTGAAATGTATTCGCCGACAAGTATTCCAATGTCATACCCTCAAGAAACTACTAGTATTTACTACATAATGACTGTGTTTTCAACAATAAAATTATAAGTTATTTCCAAAGCCCTTCCAAATTGTCATCAATATTTCAAATTTCGAAAATCCCGCCAGCAACTCATTCATCCATTTTCAGTTTCAGGATTTGCCGCTGTGCGTGTGTAAGCCTTTGTTGATTTTCTGTCACCATTAACTTTCCGTAAGAAAAGGAGAAGATCAAAGAATCGAGTATATTTTTCATTTTCCCTTAATTTTCTCAGCTTGATTTTCTCCTTTGAAGACAAAGAGTATGGTCGTTTTCAAGTTTCCCTTTGAATCAAGGTTGACTTGTATGCCCACTCCATTGAATAAAATCAATCATAAAAATCGATATTGATTTTTCCCTTGTTTGTTTTACTATTAATTCAATTTTTAATTTATGATGTCCTAGTCTTGTCACGTACTTAGCTAATGTACACAAGGTGTAGCAAAGTTGAAATTAATCATCCCATATCACCCATATCATTTTACAACTTATTATATTTTTTAAATCATAGTCTTATAGGCATTACACTGTTACTGTTATTTACTCTGTGAGTCACAATGGAATCAGTTGGCTTACTTGACTGCACCCCAGTGATTGGTTTTGCAAGGTCCTGCAGCGAAGCATATTATTTTATTGCTGCCATGCCACTACTACGACCACATTTATAACCCCTTCATCATCATCGTCACCAAACAAGAAAATATTTAATAGAAGATGGTTCTAAAACAAGCTTAACTCGTCCTACCTTGTCAGATTTCTGAAGGGTTGTAATTTACTAAATTTTTATACGTTTTCCCTAAAGTGGAGGCTGACCACTTTGAAACTCACCTGTAAAATTATTTTACACAAAAAAATGCTGTAGCGATAGAGTATTAATACGTATTGCATTTTGTAGTTCAGTTAAGTCAAAAAGATGCAACTCGAAATGCGATGATGATGCTGATACTGTGACTCCTTACGGTCGAAATCGTCCTCCACTTCAATTTTAAATTTACTATTGTAATCAAACCTAATAGGGCAGTAATGCAATAGTAAACAGCAAGACTTTTTGGTATGAATCCAACCGCATTTTTATTAAAATCTAAAGCATGTCACAGGCCTGTAATTATGACGTCTTCTCTTTTTGCAAAAGAAGCTTTATGAGGAGAACTTGTTAGGACAAAGAAAATAACCACGGAACGCTAACGCTGTTGACGCTGACTGTGCCTCTGCAGCTGTCAGTGTCATTCATTCATAATTTTTTTATTCAGCTGATGATAATGATGACGGTGACAATGACTATTCTGCCTCTGCGGTATGCAATCCAATCCAATGGGGCTAGCCAATTTCGAGTTTTGCAAATAAAATTTTGTTCTCACAAGTGAGACCAGAGCAGACCAAGACCAGTATGATTGACGGTAGTTCAGTGGCTGGTAGGGTGGATAATGGTAACACAACAGCTTTTATAAAATTGTAACTACTGAACTCACTCTGAATCTCAAGTCGTGTCTTAAGGGCTTGGCTTGGCTAATAAGGCGCTAAGTACAGTCAGCTCATAATTTTAATCAGCTCACAAGTGAAAATCAATAGGGATCGAGAATTAAACCAATTCTAGCTTAATTGTAATAATATAATTCGTGATATGAAACGAAATGACTTGGGCCTTATAAGGAAGTATGTACTCTGTATTTACAAAGTATACTGTCATGCTTATATGAGCTCATCGTCATTCTCACTCAACTCTGAAGAGGATATTGCCCATTGAGCAATTTTTTACTCTAAGCCCCAACAATGTACTTGCATTGCATCATGCACTGAGACTGCGAACTGCAATAAAAATGACGGACGCATAAAATTGGCAATTACGACAATCACGTATCTAGTGCAAAAATCTATGCCTACACAGGACTAATAGAACAAGCTGTAGTGACGACAACGACAACAATTACAGAGTCTCAGGCCTTAAGCGACAGCCATTTTCTTGCAAATACTTTGGCGTAGGCAAACTGGCATGAACATTTTATTTTTATGCCATAGCAATTCGCATAAAACGAAGCAAAACCACGCTAATAATATGAACAATGGAACTACCAGTACTTTACTATTATGATTAGAATAATCAAGAGAACAAACATATGTATGTTGTTTCTTTTACACCGATATGAGTCATCAAATCGTCAATATAATCATAATCAAAGTTGATGGCGATACTGATATTACAACATGATAATGGCAGTATTTTACATGGTTTTTAATAACCGCCAAGGCAAAAATATAAGCGAAATCATTGGCATTAAGCGCTTATCACATTCATCTTTTGAAAACACAAAGGAGCGACCGTATAAGCATAAAATTTTCTCTGACGGCCTTTTTGATCAGCCATTTAAAGCCGACATATCGTTAACCTATTAAGAAGGGCTGTACAAGAGAAAGGCTTAATACGGGTAATAAAAATAGTTACAAGCCCGTAAACAGGAAAATACATTGTTGATTATAAATTCTGATGGGTTAAAGTGGGAATTACGATTGATATTGACGGTCATAAAGATATTCCCTACTGACATGACATCTGAAAAGTGCAGAACACTTTAGAACTCAACGCTCAAGATTTTAAGCTTCCTTTCGCTCAATCTCAAATTTTCTTTACGATCGCGCCGAATAGGAAATGAAAATGGCGAGTGTGAGATATGGGCTTGATATTAGTTCTGAAACACTAGCCGACTACTAGTGATAATAATCCCTCTATGATGATAATGAGGATGATTGGTGGTGTTATATGCCCATATGGTCATGAGCGTTGTCGTGATTACGAGATGATGTATGCATCTATATTATAATTTGTGAGTGATCAGATCATGATCATGGCTTTCAGGCTTTCTTTCCTACAGTGTTAATGCTAAACCCCTCTCATTTTTTGGGCCGTGAAGACATCCTCCTAGGAAAAAGATTTAACATTATCCTTTGTAATAAAATACTTGATGAAATGCTGAAAGAAATATTTTTCAAAGAAAATATAATCATAATGATTTTCTCATCGTCAGCATCAACAAGCACGAAATACAACCCAACCGCATAAAAAAAGTATTTTGTTAGAGTAAGGACTAAGGAGTGATGTGACAAGTTATGTCGCTGCTGCTGGGGTTGTCGAGTTTGTGGAGTAGAGAGAAAGCAAAACAGTAAAAAAATAGAAAAGCCATGCCACCAACAGAGAATCTGGGTCAGTTGGACAAAAGGGGAAATGTGTTATAAAAGTAGTAAAAACGAACGTGTCCGTTTTACTTACACGTTTAATATCCGTTTTTATTGTTATTCTACATGCTAATTCTATTATAGGGAATGTTTCGAAAAGATGGGAAAGTTGCTTAGGGAAATTCCGGTGTAAATGTTTTTTTTTTCAATGCATTGTCGCTGTCAAAAACGTCCTAAGAATTTTTTTTCATTGTGGATTGTGTTGAGGTAGGAGGTGTGTGCGATGGTGGCTTCGGGACTCACAATCAGCTGAAATGTGTCCACTTGGCTTATTTAGGCTTTGTATTTTCTTCCCGGTTTTAATAATTAATTTGATACGTAAACTATACTGCAGAAATGATAGTTGCTTATTACAGTATATTTCAATAAACTTATTTGATAAAGTGCTCCGATAAAAAATTGATAAACTCTACCGGATGGAAAATACTCGGCAATTAGTTCACTGGAGCGGGCGGATATTAACCCCGGAATATTATGATTTCCCAAGATAAAACATACCCAGGTGTTATTGATAGAACGATAAGATAAGATCAAACAAAATGCTAAAAGCTCTTGTGTTTAAGAAGGTGTCCAAACAGAGAGGTATGGACTAATTTGATGAAGTTGGCCATTTAGGAACTCTATTTATAATGACGCTAGCACTTAAATTAATAAACAGAACCCGAATAAAAATAGCAAATTAATGACGTCTCATCCGCACTTTATGAATGTTCTCCATGAATGACACTCCAGTGCACCTATCCATCTTTTTAAAAAATTACGATGGTATATTTCTAGCTCACGCTAACGCTTTTAATATAATTTCCCTGGAATAACCACTGACATATTATTTTGTAGGGTTTCCCATTTTTAGAATCTTTGAGAATGTTTACTCACGGAAGCAAATCCAATCACACAAATTGCCAAAGGTGTGAGGTATGAAACATTACTATTCTCTTCGATAGTGAAATAATGCAAGTGCATATTTTGTAGTCATGCAAAATGAAAGTAATGTAAAGGGTCAATGGTCTTTTACTTTTAAAAATCTGCATACATATTGCTCATGTTAAAAATTTATCATTTCAAACACGCATAGAGCTCGGCACAAAGTTAATATCATTCCCAATATCCAGTCAGTTGCCTATCAACAGTGCTTAAATGTAAATATCACCTAATGTTGATCCCGATGTTTTTTTAATGTTCTCAAAATCCGCTTTACACTTTAGAACCAGGACATTTTAGAACGGTCCGCTCATAAAATATCAATTTTCGCGTAGGACTAACATTTTACGTCTTCTTTTACAGTTTTACATGATCACGTCAAGAGATTTTCGGGACAAGGAGATGCATGTCTGAAGCCACTTGGCCACACCGTAAATTGCCACAACGTAGAATTTTATGGCGAAACCTTTCCAAAACTCAAATAAAGTAGTTTCTTAAAAAGAAACCTTTCTCTTCTCCGAAGGTATTTTAAGTCAGTTCAACCTTACAAATCCAACATTATCGTTGAAAAACCTTCTTTGAGCTCAAACTTACACCAGAGCTTTTACAACCGTCTGAACTAGTCCAACCCTTTTCTCTAATGTACGAGCACTATCAATCACCTCGATCGATTCCGATATATTCTATAGGAAAATTATCACATTGTTATTTATTACAGTGCATATTAAGTGGAAGAGTATTTCGCAAAAATCAGATTTCAGCATGGCCCATCACGTTTCACTTCAATCTCTCTTCTTCGAAGCTCATGAAAGGGAAAACATTTTTCTAGCAGATATCGCCAAATCAAAATCAATCGATATTTCATAATCCCCTCTGGCTTCAAGACCATTCACGTTATTTGTAGTTTTACAACGTGCAAAAATTTTCTCAAAAAAGGCTAGAGTAGCTTCAGCTTTAAGCTACCTCGCAGCTGCTGTTTTCTATCACGGAAAAACATCATCTCTTCTTTTCTGCACTTTCAATCATGCCTTAAAATTGCTCCATTTTTTAAACGTGATGTGTAGGAAGCAATAAAAAAGGAAAATGGGAGCACTTAATAAAAAAACCTATGGCTCCATTGCGGAATCAATACCTACTCATTAGTTTTAAGTATGTGGGCAATGAACATGCTAATGAATTGGGAGTGGTGTGGCGTGGTACGTGTACACAACAAAACAA
>JAANSQ010002167.1:0-12675 GCA_036850885.1 Lepidocyrtinus dapeste | reverse complement strand
TGAACTTTCCCAAAATAATGGGGAAGTATGTCTATGTCGTTACCACAGCCCTAAACTAGACTGTTAATACACTGACTGAAGACCAGTACAATCCAGGTCACGGTTGGCCACCCAAACGAGGAAAGAAAAGGCAACCCATTTTCATCACAGGAGAAATTTTTTTAGCAATTTTTCTCCGGATGAAATGGCTGATTTTTTTGGAGGAAACTGGACAAAGATAAAAAGTTTCTAAGCTGGATATATAGCCACTGGGTACGGGACGCTATACACTAATTAGTCCAGATTAGGAATTTACCGTGGGTCTCCTAAAATGTTCCAAGGTCTCATTCTCCCTCCTGTGGAAAAAGTCGACAGACGGAGACATTTTTCTGATAATTGGAATGAGAATGGTAGGCAATAATAATAAAAGAAATGTCGCTCGAAAGAAAAGTTTAATCTGAATGGGTAGGAGCAAGACTCAGGTTTTTCTTTGAAATTAGGCAAAATTGCAAACTGTTTTGTTGTGCTCTCCATTCCTATCAAGTTTTATGTAGAAAAGTTTTCCTCTCGTGAATTAGCTTAGGTAATAAGCTTACTCTGTTGTATTGCCTCATGCCTTTTGTTTACCAAGCCGAGAGACAATACGGAAAAAGTTGAAACGATTCAAACTCTCTTTGAAGTTTCGTACATCGCTCATAAACCTGCTTTTGTGCTTTATGCAGCCACCCAACCTATTTACGTCACATCTACATGAATTACTTGAACAAAAGTTTGGGAAATTATTTTCGGTAGTGTATTGAACACAACAATATTGCTACTTTTGGGAAGAATCTGTTGAACAATAGAGAAAAGCTTGTTATTGTCATTTTCCCACAAAATAACTTTTTCTCGCTTCCTTGTCAAACTTTTCCAGAAAGGGAGAAGATCCTGTTTGCTCATGCCTGTTTGTCTGATCATTTCATAGTTATCGTTGAAAAGACGACAGTTTCAACTGTTTCAAGTATTTCATCGTTTGTCTACGAATGGAATGTTTGAAGACTTTATGGGCACCCATTTGTTATCATCGTGTTGGGATCTAAAGTGCTGTAAAGTTAAGATGCCTAATTACCGTCTCCAAAGGGAGAGACTATGGGATGTGTGCGGCCGTGTAGGTTGCAATCTGTCAATCCCTCCATTTCCTCGTATTCCGGGTATTTCTTCAACTGGGAAAAAGTTGCCAACTGAAACATTTGTTTTTTTCACAAGGTTAAGTACATCATCATGTGAATAGAAGCTGTGTCTAATAGTCTAATGTCGAGCCCAACTGGAGCCTAAAATGTTTAATTTGCTGTGGACTCTTACGCTGTGAAATGACAGGTGCAGAACATCATATGAACATCATGCCAAAACTTTTTTATACGGAGAGATCTCGAACTCAGAACCTACTTGGGCTTTAAAATTAGGCAAGATAAAAAGACCAGGAGATAAGGCAAGACGCAACTTTTAGAGAGCAGGTGCACCCTTGTTATTTTTCCTAAATCATATTACACTAGGTTGACTCCAAAAAGGAGAATTTTTTCGTGAAAAATGTGCCGGATCGATTATTCCTATTGATGTTCTTTAATGTTTACACACGCTCGTTTGGATTACTATATGTCTGTCGGACCACCCACTTGAGTCAAGTCTAATTTTAATCTGATTTCGGATTATTTATTTAAAAGCTAGAAGGAATTTTTTTTCAGGAAATGGTTCATTGTTTAAACAAGTTAGTACTCTAATGGTTCCTGCTTTTTGCAAATTGAAACTGGAGAAGGCTCCAACCCTATCGATAATATTAAGGCGATGATACTTTAGAGCAGGTAATGTAATCTAGCTATGCTTATGATAAGCACAATGTGCATAGATTGTAGGTAAGCATGATAATTTTGTTTTGCATAAGAAAAAGGTTTTCAATTTCCTAGTTCTATCGTATCGAGTTTCCTTAAGAAGCCGTGATGAATTTTTCATACTTGATGCTTTCCTGCCTGGAGCTACTGGAGCAGTACACGTTTTTCTATTTCTCTAACTCAATATCATTGTGCTTTCTCTCGGTTGAAATTTTACGGAATGAAAAAGCAATTTCTCTCTTTTCCTGTTGACTTGTTACAATAGCTTGAGGGAACTATTTACAATCAGCTTAGAAAAATCTCAAATGTTTTTTGGACGTTGAGTTGTTGAGTTATAATAGTTTGCTAAACTTATTCCCTTCCAGCAGTTCCAGCATCCTTTTGCAAATACGGAACTAAAAGGTACCTATTTCAACCCAACCAATCAAATTACTTTTCCTGGGGGAGAACTGCGATTGCAAGCTTCTGATGGGAATAAACCTTGTAATGTTAGACTATTGGAATAATAAAGCATATTCTGGAGGTATCGTTGTCTGAACTTATCTGTTTAAGAATAAATTGCTTCTTTACGTTGGTAATCAGATCGTTAGTTCACGTTGACATTTTGTGGAATAGTTTTTCCTAGAAGATGTTTTGGAAAGTCTTTAGCTTGATTGAGTTGAATATGATATTTTAGCTGAGTAACTTACTTTAGATCGGTCCTTTCGGTTTTTCTTGGTATGTTCAGTATTGCCCCAAACAAAGTGAATTTACTTAAAGATTTCATCGCTCATTACATTGTAGGAAACGTTTCTGATGAAATATTATCTGATATTGTCGCTGTCAACTGTAGCTTCCTCTTGTCATGTTACGTTCACCTCGTTTTTGTGTGATGTGTAATGGCAGCAAGCCTTAACGCTGTCAGATATGTCAGCAATAACGTTCTCTAGCCTTCTTTTCAACAATATTGGATTCCCAAAGATAATAGATTGGCTTTTGGCGTTTCCTTCTCCCGGTCACCGTCAATTCCGGGGAACTGAGCTGAAACACTGAACCCGTTTTTTATTTAACTGTACACCTCACATAAAAGTACATTGAAATATGTACATTTTCATTACCCTACTCACTTTACAGCATTTACTTTCCTCCAATATTCCCGTCACATCTCATTTCGCTTGCCAAAGCAAAAAGCATTTTACACTCGGTTCAATCACGGGAAAAATGTGAGCTTGCTCTCTCTGACCCATTACATTTTCAATCTGATCCATCTTTTTTTCTTCTTTACCTTTCATGCCTTTCATGTCATCCACTATTTGCTTTTTCAATTCTTGCCTTCTTGGCCAATTTTGAGTCTCATAGTGTCACTGCACCACCACTTTTTTTCTGTAAGTTTGGAACAGTGGTTCAACTTTTTGTATGCAAATTCACCCACGGTTTGCATTTAAATTACGAAAATTCCGCTCATTCCTACATTACCATATTCAGAGACCTTACACCCTGTTTCAGCTACATCCTACATGAGCGCGTCATTACTTTGGGAATGATGTAAAAATGATTACGCGGCATGTCTCGCAAAAATGTGTTTGCTCAATTCCTGGCTGTCACAATTTTACTGGTAATAATAAACTTTATTGCATTTTTTACTCCGCAATAATACACAAAGGGCGAGTGAGCCATCCCGGCAAATGAGGAAATCTCTGCATTTTAAATTACAAACTTTTTATTATTTGTTTGCATTTTATTTGTTTTCCCTTTGTTCTGCTACGTTCATAAAGTTACATAAATAAATGAGAATGCAGAAGCTGCAAGTTTTGCGAATTTTATCTCTGAAATCTTTAAAGCTCGGACTGATTTGTTTTGCTAACCTGGTAGATTCTCAGAGAATGTGTATTGTTCAAGCTCTGTCATTCTGAATTCGGAATGAAAACAACTAGATGAATAATAAATATTCTGCTTTCGGATCTAGCTTTTGTTAGGAAGTTGTACAAGCGACAGGATTTGAAGTAGTTATGCAAGTTTTCAAAATACGATTGCTTTTTAATGTATGACTTTGCTCCGAAATATTTCATTTTAAAGAATCCAACGTTTTTACTGCCTTTGAGATGCCGAACCGACAACGTATTATTTCCTTATTTATGCCAACATGCCAAGAGTTTTTGTTTTTTGTTGCAGTATCCAGTTTTGTTTTCTTTGGCAGATATCAGATCTCCCCAGTATATTCCGAAGTCCGAAGGGAAGAAAATTAACATATGTTCAATATTGTAAACTATTTTTGAATGACTTTTAGATGACCTCGGAATGTTCCATGAATATTCTCCATTATTGTAAATTATTAACTGAACCTATCTTTTGATGTGGTTATTTTATACAAAATTAATTTCTCTATTCATCTATTCATCCAAAAGCCTAATCTATCTTCCACTAGTTTAATTTGCCACAAACAATAGCGTTGAATTACTTTGCCTGTGTAACTTTCATTTTGATCTTGTATTCACTCCCAACTCGCAAAGTAAGAAAGTTTACGTCAAACCTGGGAAATCACACAAGAAAAACAGTTTAGCCAAGTACATAAGCACTGTAAGCACCACTCGCCCTTGATTCAACTTTCACCATTTCCACCATCATCATCATTATCAATTCCCTAGCTATCATTAGACTTCTGCTTCAGTTACGTATCATGTTTGATGTTATTATGCATTCCTGTACGCTGCATCAAAAGAATTTGAGTAGAATTCCGTTTCAACTATTTATTCCTTTCAATTCAGCCCTATCTACATTCATCTAGTCTACACCAAAAGGGTAGATTACAAGCACTTGAGTTGAATGGCGAACAAAATGATGATCATCTTCATTCGCCAAAATCTTTTGTTGGTCCATTTCATTTCCGTGAGAAGCACTTTAGATGAATGGGATTTCCTATTTCAAGAGGCTTTTCAAACTCAACTGCCTATTTTAAATGCAAATGACAAGAAGATGAGGAGGAAAATGTTTACTTGTTTACATCCTACAGATTATACGATAGGATTATGTCGTCCGAAAGACTTTCTCCTGAAAATTAAGTAGCTCATCAAAAACACGTTTTTAAGTCTTCAAAGATAATTTTATTTTGGATTTTTACTGTTAGTGATGTTCAGGGAGGATTTTAAGACTATAAAACAAAATGGCTTTGCTTTTAGTGCCAATTGGTTCACGTTGATTGGATGATTAAAGCTAAAAAAATCTCCTTGATTTTGATTTTATGATAAGATCAACAGTAATGGGCACAAACAATTTCTTAAAAGTTTCCTAAGCCAAAGCGTAGGCTTAGCTTCATTATCTTGATTAGAGAAAAGCCTTATCATATCCCACGCTTATGTTATGTCTTTGATGAATAAAATATAGTTTTTATTTCTTGTTATCAAATCCTAAAAAAATATGTATTTCTCCATCATTCCATCTTCCATCCTCCATCCTTTACCCAGTGTAATTTGTCCCAGTGGATTTGCAACCATTTTATAAATCCTATTTGTCTTTCAAGTCGAGACAAACGATGGGGACGTGTTCAGATTATTATTTTCCTAGAATAAAAAAAGCGAGAGAACATGCTTGATTGTGATGTATGGCAGGGACATAAAAACATCTGGAACATCCTACACTATCTTCATTCTTCTATTGGATCACATAGATGTAATGTAACGTGATGGAGGGAACATGGCTTTATTTCCCTGGATGGATTTGCATCATGCACAAACCATTTTTATGATCCTTAGAGGGATTTTTCCTTCTTAAATGGAGAATGAGACTAAGGAAATTCGAATTTAGAATAAACGACAAAAGCTAGGTTAACCTTCCAAGTAGTATCACTCGACTGACCCAATTTTAGAGACTGAGTCACACGCAAAGTAAACCGTAAACCGACTTTTCCCAAAAGACACTTAACAAACTACATAATTAGGTAGTAGGTAGTACAATCTACTTCAAGTACTTTCACCAGCTTTTGTAAAAGTGTACTCTGAGCCATGCTCGTATTGAGTGTATTTATAAACTGCACATGTACATATTCCCTGTCCCACTAATGAAGACATAGAAATGTCATGAATTATAAATGTCCGGATAAAATGATACTATCCCTTTCACTTGATGACTTGATCATTCCCATTTACCATTTCGTTTGACTTCCGTTTCTCTCTGTGTGTAGGTGATAATCATCCATTCTTATGCAAAGCACAGTAGAATCGCATGGGAAAGTAGAAGTGGACTAGACTCCAGTAATAATGGATTCGTTAGGTTCACTTGAAAAATCCCAGATCATTCCTTTTACTTTCCCCATCTTCCTAAATTTTATATGTTGGCCTTACCGCTAGTTCAATGCAGCGTTTTAAAAATTCATCCCCATTTTGTAAAAAAAATAGATAGAGGTTTTCCCGTTTTCCAGTATGAAGCAACATACTGCCTCTGTGACACAAAGTAAAAATGCTTTTTTTGCATTTTACATTACTTCATTTTCTATTCTGCTTATGTAAATTGTAAATTCTACGTATTTTCCATTCATTTGTCCATTCAGAAATGGCACGACGCACAAAAACGTACCAGTGAAGGCTTAAGTATACGTTCCATTGTTCAGTATTTTGTTTGCCATTTACCACCAAACTCGAAAGCGACACATTTTATATCATGATACATCGAGTCCCCAGAACCCCAAAAAATGTTTCCTGTATTTCCACGTGTGAGAGTAACATTTCCACTTTCTCCAATTTATTTCCGGGGAAAACATAGACACATAGACAAATATCTAGCGTTTAGGGCCTATTCCCATTGGGGAAAAAGGATTTTTCTGTTTCGCTAGAAAGCTTCAAATGATGCTTTTGCATGAGAAAGGCTAGGAATAGTAACGACTTTGACTGTTAAATGAAGAAATGAGCGGGTGATAAATTGACTGATGGAAAATTCAAAAGCGGCGTTAGCAAAACGTGTGGAGGGTATGGACTACTTAAGAACCTAAGTATTTTCAATTACGTAAGGGTGAGGAGTAAACGCGATTATTAAATTTAAACAGGTTGTTTTTCCTTTCTTTAATATTTTATGTAGAGCTCGCTAACATGATGATTTACAAAGATGAGCTGAACGCACTTTAACCGCCCTGAAGGAAAAACATTGCCTCAACGTTCTCATGTATTTGGCTTATGAAAAGGAAACATTTCACGACTCTTTTATTGCCAAACTTTTTAAATAAAATATTTGCAGTTGAGCTTTGAAATTGTACTGCCTCCAGTGAAAACCTACATGTTGCGCATTTCGCATTGAATTTATCTTGTGAATTCTGAACTGCACCAGAGTTTCCACCGCTAAAGGGTCTAGACTCTGTAGTCTAGGAATATGAATGACTTGTACAAAGACGATCTATTTATATTCACAGGGAAAACATATTTGGCTTGTTTCTTGCCTTCTTGGCTGAAGCAATGTAGAATTTACCCTACCCATTTTTTCCAGGCCCTCCAGGAGCTTCGTGTTATTGTAAAGCATTGCATTTGAATTCATGGATGAAATATGAGTGCCTTGTTACTACTCCTTTGTTGTTGAGTAGTGAATTGTGATGAGGTTTTACGAGCATTGCTTTGGCTTGTTGCTCCTTTCCAAAATACTCACTGGACATTAGCTCGAAATGTTTCGTTTTGCTATTGTGTGCTGTTTAGTCTGTACACTGTGGACTTGTGGAGTCTTTGAAGTGAAACAAGAGTTCTGAGAAATGCTCTGGTGGACTAGACTCTGAGGTCATTTCTGTATGCATTACAGCGTCCTATGAGAGTTTACGTAGGAGCTCGTGCGGAGCCTAAAACTGTAAGAATATATGTAGCTCTTACCTAGTGGTAATGCCAAATAATATCTAACTTTCATAACATTTTTCATGGACTAGACTCTGAGGTCATTTCTGTATGCATTACAGCGTCCTATGAGATTTTACGTAGGAGCTCGTGCGGAGCCCAAAACTGTAAGAATATATGTAACTCTTACGTAGTGGTAATGCCAAATAATATCTAACTTTCATAACATTTTTCATTGTTTCACAAATGGGTTCAGGTTCTTCTACATTTAGGCTTCCTTTCAACCATTTGGATTGTGTGTTTTACACTATTGTACAGTTCTAAGGATTGAAGTCACTATTTTTGAGTAGAGAGTACGCCTAGTGGAAAGCTTGACACTATAAGGACGATGGTCGTGTCGGGTCTCGCATGGTGAATGAATATGATTACCACAAGCCAATACGCAGAAGTGGAGGTTCAGCGTTGTTCGTTTTCCCCCATGAGTATTATATTCAGTTATATTCGATCAGTCATAAGCTCTTGTCCGAGATTTCAGTTGCTATACAAAAAATACTGCATTTTCTAATCTTCTTTTGTCCATTGAGTCTGCTCCAGCGTCACAAATGTCACAATAGATTGCATGTAATTTTGTTCCATTTAATATTTAAGAATCCATTTCCTTAATTAGATTTTTGGAAAGCGATCTCCAAGAAGTCGAACTTTTCCTTTGTGATCAATTTGCCAGATTTGATCTAAATAATTTTGCTCCTTTTATCATTTTATAACATCCGCTAAGCAGTATACAATGCAAAATTGAAATACTTTTTCTTTTAGAAAAAATATTCGAACAGTACAAACTTTAATATGCCTTCTACAAATCTTACTTGCTCAACACTACCCTAACGCAACCGCGATGTCATCGGAAGCTACGAAATTCTCTAGTTTCCTCTCTCATCGCTACAGTCCTACTGTGCTAACTTTTATTGCATTATTTTAGCAATCCTACCCCACTCCCGGGATACAATAATGCAAGGACCTCTTAACAGTCCACAAAAAATCCTACAAAGGAAATTGAATACCTTACAAAGACAATTTTTTTATTATCTTAGCATTACCGTACTATCCTTTTGAGCTTCCGCCTTTTCTACATTTGGTCTGATATGATGCAACGCGACAAAATACGCATTTTTTTTCTCAGCACTGTAGTAAAAACGTTAAAGTTACGGCTTACTGTAATCTTCGTTTTTTCTCATCTTGAAATACTATTTTTGCTTCTTTATGATACAGTAAAAACTGTAATTTCATGGTACACAGCTAACTCCTCGTCACTACAAACTGCAAACTGAGTTTGTCTGTCCTTTTCGGTGTTCCCACTTCCTAAGATGTGCCCATGTGAAGATGCAGGACGAATGAGTGAAGTAATTTCTCCTGTTTTTACTATGCTCACAGGGGAATACCAAAAGGCCGTGGGCCTAGTAGGCGTCTCAACGCTCCCAGCTCAGTTAAAATTGTTTCTTTGATGAAACTCTCCTACTTTTCGTTAGACTGAATGTAAGAAAGAGTTTAAATTGTAGAAATAATCATTTAAGTAGAGTTTTACAATTGCGTGATATCCTGTTAGCAGAACATGACGATATTCATTACCTTTTGGACTTTTCAAAGACAGAAGCCTTCGCGAAAGTAGAGAGGGAATGGACAAATTATGCCGAACTTTTGATGGACTAGGTTAAAAATTGGATTCTAACCCTTTCACAATATTTATTCGAAAGTATTCCCTTCATAATTTACACTCGTTAATGTGAAGCGCCTAAAACATCTATCACATTATCTATTCTCACAGTATCATTTATTCGGTAATTGGCGCATTAACTAGTGTAACTAGAGACCTTTTCGCATTTTCCTAGAAATTCCCTCATTTTGCGAAGAAAATTTTGTACCTTTGCATAATCTAATGAGGAGCTCAGTATTTTGTTCAATATCAAAGGTTTGCACGAGCAAGAGTGCTAGTTACTTCCGAGAACTGTAAAATGAGTGATGTTAGGATGTAGAGCAACAAAGAGAGAGAGAGAAAATGACTTTTACATCTCGTTTCACCTTTCTGTTTGGGTAATGAGGTTCACAAAGGAAGTGTAACAATTTGCTGTAAGTAGCACCTCGCGTATTCTCGGTGGCACTTGGACTACCTTGTTTTCACCTATGAAGGAAGTGTAAAACCGGGAATGAATTTGCATAATAGACTAAACCTAAACATCTCCTAAAGGTAATACCAAAATGGGATAAGGAAATGTAATGAAGATTTATTCATTTTCTTGACACGTAACTAAATTGAATTTCGTTGGTGGAAAGTTTCGATTCGGAGCTAATAATTGATTCTGAGAATTTTCATTACGAATAGAATTTTAAAAGCTATGAAAACTAGAGAACAAAATTATTTCCAGTTTTACATGTCGGTACAGTTCAAGTGGCTCCAGATAGACAGAAGATAAGCTAAAAGATGGAAAACCACTTACTCCACATAATTTGCATAAAGGATTGGTGCGCGTCAGACCCTAAAGTACTAGAACGGCTCTTGGTTGTTGACTTAATGGCAAAATGTTCGCTAAGCGCGGATCCAAAGAGTACCACTACCAACAGGCTTAATATTTATTCACACTATTTTAGCTCCATCGACTCCATCCTCCATCGAACACTTCGCTAAAGAGGATCGAACTATGGCATACTCATAAACTCATTAGGTACAAACAATGCATCATCCTCGTGAACAGAATAAAGTCCATATTTTCTGTTCGGCTTAAGAACTCCGTCTTTTGTTAGCCTAGGACCAAACAGGACCATATTGGATTTACGTAGAATACAGGACAAAGCTAAACCGCTGTGTAATGTATACTCCACCGCAATTGCTGTAATGAAGTAATCTATACGCGCTGAATATTAATTAAAATATTAAAAATGGGTTGAGCTTGGGTGGTGTAGTATTGTCCGCTTCAACAGTCCATGTACAACGGTTCGCCATTTGACCACATGCATGCTGGATGCTCGAAATGATTTAATTAAAAAGTCATGGTATGCACCAGTTATGTGGAAAGAAGACAAAGAGGATACGACTCATCCTCATGCAACATGTTGACCAATGGCCCAAACTACGGATTCGTGAACTATTCTGAGCCCTTGAAGGACACTTTAAAGCTCTAGTTAATGATTCATCCGGGAAAAATTATTTACATAATGTAAGTTGGTGACCATCTAGAAAATCCCTGAAAGAAGATGAACAAGTCATGTAATTAACAAACTCTAAGAATAGTTTATGGAGGAACTTTTCAGAATTTATACATTTTTGAATCACGCCTTTAAATTAATTTGGCTTAATGAAGCGGGAGATCTCTAAAGAATCTCCGAAAGTTTATGTTGATGACCTTCTTACAAACATCGTGTCCTCTGAATGTCTGAATTTGCTATTCGACCAGAGAAAAGCGAAATATTTATGAAGTGCAATGTAAAACAATAAATTATGTATGCGGATTTATGAATTGCTTCCATCGTTCCATCTAAACTTTCTGTTTATGTCGGATGCTCGAGTACTTGTCAACGGTCTGTATTTCAAGAAGCAACTTTTTAATGAATTTAAAGTCAACGCTGTTCGCTTTTCCATAATTTATTAAAATCTTGGTGGATCTCGATGGAATAACTTTGATGGCTGCATGAATACCATGGAAAAACCAAGAGGCAAAATGAGACGCTAAGAGGACACAAGATTTTAATGAAGTTTTGAAAAACAAAGGGTCGCAATGGAATAAAGCGACATGGATAAATTGTTGTTTTGCTCCATTCTAATTTGCATTTTGAGTTTTAAATCTCTTGTCTGAAAGACTTCCAACGGTCATTTTAAACTTGAGTGAGTACGTCTCTTCCGAAAAATATTCATCAACTTCCAAATTAAATTTCGTCTGCTTGATCAGCATCTGTCAAGAAGCGGAAGTCTACTCACTCTCTTTAAAGAAGACAGTACAGTTCAACTGTAAAATTGCAAAAAATATATAGTGTTGCGCCAAGTCTATTCATCCAGTAAAAAATCTCATTTAGATAAATAAATTCATATTACGAAACAACTCTCCCCATTTTCATTTGCAAGACCCAGGCAAACTTTTCTTTTAAGAATAGACTCATCCACGCAGAAACAAATGGTTGTAGCTCGTGAGACGTGGAGACGTTCAGCTGTTATGAAAATTAATGGAGTTGAGAAGTCGAGAAGCTGAACCAGAACAAAGTGAGTGAAAACTACTTTAAAAGCTGAAAATGAGCTCAAACCCATTCCTCAGTAACACTATGGAGGTGTCAGGAGTCAGCGGATGGGACAAAAGCCTTGTACGAAACTGGTGAAACTCATCTTCATTTCTTCACCCAGCTCTTTTTGATGTCTGCTGTCTAAAATACAAACGTGTCTTGTAGGAAGTCTCTCTAGGCCAGAATCCAATGAAAGTGTTTTAGTCTTTTGGAATTCTCGCCTGTTTTTCAAACCAAATACCAATACACTCTACTTATTCCAAGGAATTGATATCCATCTCCTGAGCAAAGTTTGAATGAATAATTTCATTCCTGGAGTCAGAAGCTCACAAGCTGGATAAATCATTTGCCTTTTTATGGTTTTTGCGGATGATCAAGTTTAATATTCCAGGAAGCATATTTGTGGATGGAATACGTTACTTTGGAGTAAATAATGTTTACATAAGCCTACGAATATTATAGTAAAGTGTAAAGGAACACTGAATGTTTTCAGAGTATCAGCATTTTCAATGATTGACTTGCGCGTTTTCAAAGAAATCCTGTTGCATTTTCTTCTAGCTTAATTAAACTAGGTTTGCTATCTGCTATTAAAATAATCTGGGATGATGTACAGATTCTATGATTTTGAGTTTGAGAATTACCAATTTAGATTTCACCTTTAGAGCATAAAATTCAAAGGTGTAGTATTCCATTTGAATATTTAGGACTTAAGTTTTTTTTCAAGTTCAAACCCCCCTCATTAGTCAATACGATTACTCTAGTTTCAATATTTTCGCTTTTGGACATTTCTA
>JAANSQ010002165.1:0-12677 GCA_036850885.1 Lepidocyrtinus dapeste | reverse complement strand
GTACTTATGCTACGAGAAGAAGTTTCGGGTGTTTTAGCTTTATAAAAGTTTTCTAAATTTAAATATGCAAGTAATAGTATAAATCTTTTATGCTTGGACGGAAAGTCTGAAACAATGACGGACACTTTGAGTAACTTTTTGGCGCAAATTTAAGCACAAATGTTTGTATTTCAACCTGAGGACAATTAATATGAGTTTTGAAAAGGTGCCCACATATTGTACCTGTGCCTCATCGTGAAATGCACTCTGAGTAATATATATTAGCTGCAGCTATAAGTATTATTTGATAAATGACTTGAAAAATGTGCAACAATTTAAAATAGCTAAGATGACCAATAAGTCGATATTCAATTTAATTAAGTCAGATAAAGGACAATGAAGTTTATCCGATGATCTGCAGGACACCTTGACGTATTAAAAAATATATTATATTTTTAACCTCAATTGGTACTTTTCCCTTGATATTTTTGGATTACTCGAAGCATCTTACGAACGCAGGTACTTTCTCCGACTTTTTCTTCCTCTGAGAAAATATCCTTTGCTCCACAACTAAGGCTCTTTGAAATTCTAGATATGCATTTGTGAGGGTTAAACATGTGCACAAATGTATGTAAATTAATACAAGCCATGCAAAAGCAATTGAAATCATTGATTTCTCCCCACAGAAAAGATTGAGAAACCGCCTTTGTTCTTCCACCTTCTTTTCTTTTCTCATCCGTTTCGCTTTCTTTTGTTTCTCTTTCACTCGTTTCAGTTTGTTCAAAAGAGTTTTTCTCTTCGGTCCTCTCCCCTTCCTTTTCCGTCAGATAAAAGCGGTTGCGCCTATGGGAAAACCCGAAAAGCCATATTAATTACTTCCACTGCCCTTTTTTAGGCAAGTGAGCTTTTTAATTTGACTGTAACCTTTTTATAATAACGTTCATGGCCACATTTCCATTACATAAAAGATAATACGCATGTAGTGAATATGCCAAGGCGAAATCAACAATTATAAAAGGTATTGCGTTTAGGTTTATTTAGGTATTTCTTGAGCTGGTTCAGCAATAGCTTCTAGGCGAAATCAACAATTATAAAAGGTAATTGCGTTTAGGTTTATTTAGGTATTTCTTGAGCTGGTTCAGCAATAGCTTCAGTGACATGAACCTAAATGAGTAAAAAATTGGTTAGTACTTTAGATATAATTTTTCATAAACTTCATTTTCTTCAATACAAGAACATAAGTTCTAGTTCAACAAACAAATAGCATATTTGTTTCGTTTGGGACTTCGACAACATTCACGTCCTCATTTCATGTCTCCCCGTTGCTCCAGGTGGGAAGGGATTAACAAAGGCGGCTTTGGTTACAATGTGCAATGCAATATGATATGAGACTTCTATTTAGATAGCATGAAAATGTGACAAATGAGTTGTTGTTGTGTTTAGTTTAGTTGTTGTCTGTCCACTTCTGAAAGTTATAAGTTAGCTTTTAATTGAAGATTTTGTTCATGTATAAAGTAGACATTGACAGCTCATTTTTATCGGATAATATTGCTAATGTAGTTTCCCCGAAACTCTATTTTTATTTACTTGAATATTTGTTGCATATTTATAATTACCAAGATGGGAAAGCGAAAGGCAGAGTACGACGGCATCGAAGGTAAATTAAACAAAGATTTATATATGTTATTGATTTTTTTGAGAAGTTTTGAAATTATTTACACTTACAGTCAGCCATAGCATTATTACCTTAATTACTTTAATTCTGTATAATACTCCATGATTCAATCAGGTCAGGAATAAAGATATGATGTTAGTTATAAAGTTAATTAACTCGGTTGTTATCCCTAATATGTAGATTTGAAGAGACAACTTCGTGTTGCCCGAAGTAAAGGAAATTTTGTTGAGGTTGCAGCGTTGCTAAATTCACTCGGAAACCAGTATCGACACTTGGGTCATTTTGAAGAAGCTCTGGAACAACACAAAGTGAGTTTTCCAATGACCATGCAAAATTTCTTAATATGTTTTAAATGCTCAGTACTTTAAATTCTTTTCTTCCCAATAGGAGGAAATTCAGATTTCTCGAACCTACAACAAAAAGGACCGAATAGGGCTGGGAGTTGGGTACAGAAACATGGCAGAGGCGTTAATGGACTTAAAGAAATGGAAAGAATCCATTGCTTATATCAAACAGTATTTACGTAAGTGAAGGTTCATTTTTTATTATATTTTCGTGACTTTTGTAGCTTATTTATGGTTCCCGTTTTCAGAAATTGCGACAGAAGAAGGAAATTACGTCGAGATGCAAAGAGCTAACATAACATTTGGGGAGGCACATATGCGTATGGCTAATGACGAGAATCTACCGTTGGATCAAAGAGAAGGACTATTGAATAAAAGTTACGGTTATTATAGGCAAGCCTATTTGCTCCTGAAAGAGGATGAGTAAGTACAGATTTTTTTAACCACTTCGTTTCGTTGTTTAACTCATTTAACTCAACTGCAATAAAATTAAGCACAAGGGATTGATTTAAATGTATGGACTTCAGTTTACGGGCCCAAGTTACGGACGAAAAAGAGCTAATGAGGATGAAAACAAATAATTGTCAAAATCTTGGAGTCGTCTTCGAAGAAATGGAAAAATATCCCGAAGCTGTTTCCTGGCTAAAAAGAGTATAATTAATTTGATTATCATTGCCTTTGAATTGAATTCGTTCATTCAATTTAACTTTAGCTACGTAGCTAAAAATCAACATATGTACAAAACTTTACATTTTTAGGCGATTGAGTACGCGGGCAACAATTCCTACAAACTCCACGATTATCTTGGTTCTTGTTATTCGATTCTTTCTCAAATCTACTTAAAACAAGGCAAGTATAATGATGCAGTTGCTGCTAGTAAAAGTTCAACCAAATCTTGGAAAGCGGCAGGAAGCGTAACTGGTGAAATGGCGTCTCTAATTATGGAGGCTAAGGTATTTTCAGTTAAATGAGAGAATTTGTGAAACGTTGTTAGCTTTGTCTTAAATTTTGACTTTTAATTCAATTACAATTATAGGCATCTTTCGCAATTGATGACGTAGAAAGTGGGAAAAAAATCTTGAAGCGACTTCGTCGAAGAATTCAGAAAAAGAAGGAGTACCATGAGTTTTACGAAGAAATAGACCCCCTTTTAACTGCAGGTCTTGTTTTTTGCTTTACTTTCGCTGCATTTCTGCCTTTAAGAAACTAAAGTTTCTAGTCACTCTTAAAAAATTGACTTTTTTATTACAGCTGTAAAGATATGCCAGGATCTAGATAACATGTTCATGACGTCTGAGCAAAATTGGCAGCAACGAATGAAGCTTCACGAGAGACTAGGAGATAATTATACAGCCTTGTCAAATTATCGACAAGCAATCGAACATTACCATCAGTCTTGCCAGGTACAATTCTATTTAAGCCATAAACTAAGTAATTATGCGTCCGTCTTTTGTCGTGGTCTTAACTTAAGCAATGTCTAAACTTGTTTCAGTGCGCCGAAAAATTAGGCATCACAGGGAAAAAACTGGGGAGACTATATTTTTCTATTGCGGAAAGTTACAAGGATTTAAATGAATTTTCTGTCGCCCACGAGTATTATCTCAAAGAGATGGAAATATTTCAAGGGAATGATCAAGAGGTATACATTATCTACCTTATTGGATTTATATATTCTTTAAAATTTCGTTATTGATGTACTAATTATATGATCGTACAATCATTAACTTCTAGGAATTCAGAACACAAACAAACATTTGCACTATTTTGGAAAAGCTGAAAAAATCTTCGGAAGAGGTTATCGCTGCACACCGTGCTGCTATTACCCTCGCCAAGAGGACGAAAAGCTTAAGTAAGCAGTACACAGCCATCAATAACTTCGGTCTGTATCTGAAGTCCATTGACAAAACTGAGGAAGCTGGTAAACCAAAGTTATGGACATTCACGTTTGATTTTTCTGGGCATTCTTAAATTATTGCTAATTTCTTTCCTACAATGTTATTTAGAAAAGCAATTAAAAGCAGCGGAAAAAATTAAATCAGAAAATGACGTGGAGGAGGAAGATGAAACGGACTCTCAAGAGATACTAGATGATGACGAGGTAGACTTGGATAACCTTTCAGGTGCGACTCAATTTGAAGAGGTGTTATATGCTCATCTGAAATTCAATATAATAGAGTATTTAATGTGATTTTTTATCAGTGGACGAAGAATCTGATGATGAAGTGGAAGAGGAAAAGAAGCGCCGTCCTAAAAGGATTGTTGTTCGAAAAAATGAAGCGGGCGAGGGTCCGTTGCATATAGCAGCTAAGAGGGGCGACCTAAAGCGAGTTGTGCGACTAATTCGTGAGGCAAGTCAAGTATATTGGTGTTTTATATCTTATTTGATACTTGAACTTATTTGATATTAAAATATTTATTAAATTTTGTTAGGGTCACTCTGTTCGAGACAAAGATTACGCTGGATGGGCTCCCCTGCATGAAGCTGCTAATTTCGGTCATGCCGCAATAGTGGACGAACTGTTAAAAAATGGTGCTCAAGTAAATGAATTCGGAGGTGGAGGAATCTCCGATAAGATCACCCCTTTGCATGATGCCGCAGGAAATTGTCATATAGAAGTGATGAGAGTTCTGCTAAAGCATGGAGCGAATGTGTTGGCTAAGGACGCCAATGTATGTTACATAACGATTCAGTTGTGAGATTTAAACCATTTGAAACTTTACCATCTTAGCTTGTTATTTCATCCTTATTCAATAATTTAATTTGCTCTTGTTATCCAGAATCGTTATCCCATTGATCACTTAATTAGCTGGAGGGAATCAGAAAGTGGTATTGCTGCTTCCGAAGATGTTTTAGTGGAATACAGGGAAATGAAGGAACTTCTGAAGGAAAAGATGTCACAAGGTCAGAAACAATCGTATCAACCGAGTTTCACAAACATACTATTTACAATTTCATATTGGCTTATTTCCACTTTTTCTTTGAAGCTGGAAAAGTATATGGAAAGGAGCACGAACGTAAAGCCCGGCGTACTGTAACCCGCAACAAAAGTCCAGAAATGTCCCTACTAATTAATAAAAGACAAGATTACGACGACCCCATTCCTGTAACAATAACCACAGATAATTTCGACCCAGACATTGAAGGTGAAGGAACCAAGCTCTACATGAATACTATCAAACAAATGAGACGGAGGGAAGGAGAAGGTCCGAAATCGAAAGGAAGACCTAGAGAGATATCGCCAGGTCCTCAGGATGCACTCATTTCAGATGTTCAAGACGTACATAACGCTAACGACTGGCTTCTTCCCGATGATACAATCACAACTAAGCAGAATGAAGTAGTTAAAATTGGTTCAACTTCTTCCAAGCGTAAAAGAGATTCCTTGGAATCACTGATAGAAGATGGAAGTATTACTATGAGGCAAAGGAGTTCGAAAAGTAGGAGAAGAAGTAAAATTGAAAGTCCAAGTCCTTCTCCGGTAGGTTTTGAAGAATTGGAGGTGGAAAGTAATCATTCCGATGGAGGACTCTCATGCGCCAGTAGTAGTTCTAGCTCTAGCCGAAGGAATCGGAGTGAACGACAATCCAGAAACTCTGCGGTGTCAGTTGATCCTGTAGATTATGACGACGATGTTCTCAATGATATAATTTTAAATTCCGCCATGGATGCATCCGATGATCCAATTATCCCCCCGGATGACGAGTTTCTCCCAAGTCAAAGACCTCTAAATACTCCTATTGAGTTCGGAAAAACGATCGATGTTCCCATTGTTGACCGAGATAGTGAAGACAGTGATGCAGGGAGAGATAGTCCGATGTTATTCCGACGTAATCGTAAAAGCCAAGATAAAACGAGTAGAAGATCTACGACTTTGCTAGACTTGACCTCAGATGAAGACGAGGACTTCCAACAAAGGCGGAGGAAGAAACAGAGTTTATCAGACGTAGCGAGCATAATGAAGAAAGCTACAAACGGAAACGGTGGACCAAGTAATACCGTCAGTAGTAACAGTGCGTTCAGGGGTAAAAGATCCCTCACTCAAACTAGGCTTTCCATTTATGCTACTAAGAATAACCCCACAGGAAGCGGAACTAGTCGGAACCGAAACTTTGATTCGGATTCAAATTCAGGCTTTAGAAAAGATAGTTCACCGGAAGTTGTGACTGAAGTACGTAGAATCCATAGAACGTCTTCTTCTCATTCCCTTACCTCTCGTGTGAGCAATGGTAATGCTACAGTTGGAAGGCAAAAGAAGGAGGTTTGGCGTTTGAAAATAAAAGTAGTTGGACTGGGGGAGACGTTACTCGTTCCTGTGGAGGAGAACCATCAAAATGAGAATATTGCTTGGCTTGCCGGTGAATGTGCTACGAGATATCTCAGGTTAGGTCCGCAAAGAAAAGCTAGTACATTAATATGCCAAAGTGGATAGTGGATTTTTATTTTTACTCATCTGTATTGACGGGTTTTAGTCGACACGGGATTAAACCTCTTTTGACTTTGCATACCAAGGATGGTGCAACACTTTCTGGGTCTGATTCCATGTACCTTGCACTTGGAGAGACGGAAAGAGAATTGGATGCTACTGTCACAGGCTTCGATCAACCACCGTTGGTCGACCGTTATTGCAGTGCGTGCGTTGAGGCATCTCTTGGTACGCATTCCAACTATTTTACTTGATATCCTATTACCGACAGCTTAATAATCCTAGAAATGTTTAAAAACTATTCTCTTGTCTCAGACCCAGATCCCGATTTAAAGAATAGCTTGAATAGTTGCCAATCTTCCAACGTGCTGGATCTCACTGACAGTAACCTTCGCGGGAAGAATGGGTGCGTGCTGCTGAAAGCCTTGCAGCGGCAAAGTTCCCTAAGGGTTATGATTTTATCTGGATGTACACTTTTTGACAATGGACTGAAGGTAAGATAAACAAGCGATTAAAAATACAGAAATATGTAAGAGTTCTATTTTTTCAGGAGTTATGTAACATTCTTCCAACACTATCCAATCTACTGGAGCTGGACCTAAGCTCTAACGGGATCACCAGCACTGGGTTAACCATCTTCGCAGAAGTCTTTAATCCAAAT
Organism: Lepidocyrtinus dapeste; assembly: GCA_036850885.1. Lineage (NCBI taxonomy): Eukaryota > Metazoa > Arthropoda > Collembola > Entomobryomorpha > Entomobryidae > Lepidocyrtinus > Lepidocyrtinus dapeste. The sequence goes on along the minus strand of JAANSQ010002165.1, from coordinate 5,594 downwards.
AATCAATCGAATTTGAATGAAACTCCTAGAGCATTTGGAAACAATGTGGTGCGCGCTTTGTATTTTAGTCAAGTTTCTAATCTTTCTTTTTAGAATAGGATTATATACTAATTTATTTAATTTTTTTTAACAGCCTGTTGGTCTCGCAAGTTTAAAGCTGAACCACAACCCATTAGGAAATTCGGCTGGGAAGCCTTTAACAAATTTGCTTGAACGCCTCACTTCACTAAAGTGTTTAGAACTACGAGATTGTAATCTGTCTGAGAAAATGTTTGGCTGGAGTGGAAACGATCTTACGAGAGCGTTCAATTGTAAGTTTAGTGAATAACGTTGCATTAATGCCATTTTATTTGTATATGTTTGACATGTTTGATTAAACTATTGATTAGGCTCACGCTTAGAAGAAGTTGATATAAGTTATAACAGTTTGAAGACCGTTGGTCTGGAAAAGATTCTTCAGTGTTTGCCTGCCAGAAAATTGAAGAGCTTGAACTGCTCAGCCTGCTCCCTTACTTCTGGCGACTGCAGCGCAGAAGTCATAGCAAGATCGGTTTGTAGTCTTCTGTCCCAAAATGAGGATTGCTGCAACCTTAAAACCCTCCAGCTTAACAACTCCGGTCTGAATGACAAGGCTATGGGCATGATACTAGAGTGTGTTTAATATTTATGTACACGAGGAAAGATTCTCGCGAATAAAAACAACCTAATTACTATTAGATAATTAATATTTGTTTTTAATATTTTTAGCAATTTCGACCGTCTCGTACGACTGGAAACCTTGGAGTTGATGCTGAACGATGGACTTACAGCGGCTAGTTTAACTAACATTCTGAACCGTTGTGTAGAAAGTTCTCTCCCCCTAAGTAGATTAGACTTGAGTAGCATTCCTAACTTGTGGAACAACCCTACGGTAACTGATGGAATGATTAAGTTAGCCATCGAAAACAAGATGAGTTCGGACAAGAAGTTAGTCTTCTTAAAACTTCCCAGTAGCATTGTAGACCCAAATACTGTTAACAAATTTATAAGTCAGAGTCAAAAGAATGACCTATCCGAACTAGAAACTCGTGTGATATCCCTCATGGAGGATTATGCCGGTAATATGCACTTTCGCTATGAAAAATGTGGCTCATCAATTACATATCGTTTTGAAGACTGACGAATAGTTAAAGTTAAGTTTGCCAGTATCGACTATTAACTATTATTCATTAATTAGTTTTTTGTATTTGACTTTACCGAAAAAATTATAATAAAAATTAAAGATTGTTGCAATCACAGTATGGGATGAGTTCTAATTTTAACAAACTGGCACATACGTCCAGCGTTTACTTTAGTCGAACGACACACTCCGTCCCTGGATACTCAGGTAGATTTAAAGCATACTTGTCATGTAACTTTTTTGGAACAAATCGTCCACCTAAAAAGTGATACGTTCCTAGAAAATGTACAGCGCACAATTTAGGAGCGGTTAAAGAAACTAGCATGTCTGGCATAAATCGGATAGCTGCATTTGAAGGTGGTCCATTCTCTACATCCCAACCACTTGGAATGTCAACCGATATCACTGGGACAGTTCCCGAAAAGGATACTAATATATCCATCAACGGCTGGAAATCTGGACGAATTGGAGGCTTGAAGCTGAACCCGAATAGGGAGTCAATGATTAGTCCAACAGGCGTATCAACGCTCCTAAAATTAAATACCAAATTAATTCAGTGCCCTTATTATTGGTGGTGAAACGTTTATGGAACAAATATTACCTAAATGCAGATGCGTCGTAAGAGATTTTGACTTGATTTTCTGCCGCTTGGTGAAGCAAATTTACAAAGAGGTCTTTTGTCGGCTTCCGAGCATTTAAAATAGTAATCATCTTCAAATCCAAATGACTTGAGATGTCTAGCGGCCACCATACCATCTCCTAAACAGAGTCATACATGGTTAGGTTAAGAGGTCATCAATCATGGCTAGTCCAAAAAAATCTCATCATCATTGATCTATAACACACCTCCATTGTTTCCCGGACCGGTGATTATCAACACTTTCTCCGCTTTCTTCTGTTGATAAACCTTTGCCACTGCTGTAGCCACACTAAGGCCTGCAAGCTCCATTAACTGATCCACGGAAAACTTATACTCATTAAATAATTCCTGGTCAATTGTAATGGCTTCATTTTGATTCAAATATTTTATACGAGATGCATCAACTACGGTTGGTAAATCGCTCATTTTGTAAGACCCAGAAAACAAACGTCTTTTACTTTCGCTAGGCTTGACAGTACAACGATGATATCGAAACTTTGACAGTAAAGATGACTCCAACTCTGTAAAATATTTTACAAGTGGTTTAGACTGGCGAAATAAGTTAGAAACCATTGGGATAAGTATTTGTGAAGGCGATTCATAAATCACAGCAATGAAAACACTCATGAGAGTAAAAATTAAGAGCGTTCCGATTCCCGCCATGACCAAAGTGACAAATTAGGGGAAAACATAGACAAACGAATGAATGCATGAAATGAACAAAGCGAACAATATCCGGCGCAACACAAATAACGAGTCTCCCAAGTCACAATGTTATCGTTGCCATCGATGAGCACAGATAAGCTAAACGAAACATAAATAAAAAGACTTTTTACGTCATTTACATGTTTCCCAAGAATATTCTAAACTTAAACTATTAAACTTCCAGTCGCACGGCATTCTTCCATTTTTTTAAACCGGCGCATTCCCCGTGTACTATACCTAGTACCAAATATTTTTCTTAGTATGACACAGTTCAAACTAATCATAGCATATTAATAGGAGCATAAATAATAGGAAACAAATCAAACATTCCAAAGTATGTCTTCCCACCGACGGAAATCATATATTGACGCAAACACGTTGGCCAAAGACCAAGAGATATTAGGTCTTCCAACAGACAGCAGGGTGGAAAGGCTAAGGAATGCAATTGATCCGCCTAGGAACGTTTTACCTAATAATCCGTTACCGACTTGGAAGGAATATCCTTTAGAGAAAAAGTTTCCTGTGGTTCCTGCACCTAAGGGACATTTTGCCTACTCTAGAAATGTTGTCGGAAATCAGGTACACATGAAGTTATCAAGTGCTGTATACTCATTTATAATTCTTCACGTTTTTACTAATGGTAAGTTTTCTCTGAATAATCAGATCTTCGTATCGGAGCCAGACCAGGATTTTGATAATGATGATCCCTACATCCGTCAAACTCCTAAAGGCTACGAAGCCTTACATGACCCCCACCTTAAAGGTTTTTTCGCCCGACATCCAAAAATGTACAATGCGCTGGTTGAGAAAGGACTGGTGGAACCAGATGGAGCGGTCAACACCAGCATGCCTGACTTTAACACTTATAGGGCGTATTTAGGTCGACTAAGGAATTCCAGGGTGAACGATGATTTGAAGTTTCAGGACGGTTTACTGAAATCTAATCACGACCAGCTTCAAAAGATTAACAAATTGGATAGAATAGAAAAACAGACCGCGAAGGAGAACGAGAAAAGATTTTTCCTAGAAGCTCTTAAGCGGGAGAAAGACAGGAGGTAAGTAATACAACTTAGAATAACTTATTTTCCCCAAATATTCATGAAAACTGTAAAATCTATTTATAAATCTAAAACTTCCAGACAGTTAGCCCTTCAGCTGAAACCTAGAACTCCAGCTTATGTAAATGAAGAGAGGTTCAGACGCGAGGTCGTCGCAGCATCAGAAAGAGAAGCCATGCGGGAGAAAGTCAGGAATAGACTAACGAAACTAAGAAGGGCTGAAAGGAGGAGGGCGAGACGTATATTGCTGGAATGGTACTGTAGACAGTTTTACGCTGACATGATGAGAAATGCTAGGATGCAAATGAAGAAGGATTTGAGGAAGGAAGATGTTAGAACGATATTTTAAAACAATATTCAGCAGTTATTATTTTTTTAATTCACGAGTTCTAATTCCCATTGTATTTTAGCTAAAGAGCTTTGTCAAGTCAAAGAAAGAATTCCAGGAGGTAAAGTCTAAATATATCAAAGCACTTAACGAAAGGAAGAAAGCCGAGCGGGAGTGTAGGGTTAACAAGAGGAGGATAATGGTGGATAGTATGGAGACAAATAGATTAGAAAATAACAGAAGAAGGGCACTTGAACAGGAAGCTAGGTGTCTTAGAGAAATGCAGCTTCTTAGAAAGTTTGGAATGAGGTGGTTAAACTACGTTAGGGTAAGGAAAAACAGAAAATGCATAAAACACAGAGATGATTTGTTGATCCTAAATTTTATGACTAAACTTTCTCAAGGGTCAAAAGCAACATGCTCAGACGTACCATGACTCTGTCTGGAGGGTTAGAAAACAGCTTATGGAAATGGTTGGAGAGTTGAAGAGAGAAAGTGGTAAAGTTAGTTTTACGAATTTTATCCAAGGACTGGTTAAACTGAAGCCGGGGAAGCAACCCATGCCCAAGATGGTGAGTGATGAGTAAAGTTATTCGGTGTTTATCTTGTTAAACAGCAAAAAGTCAGTTATTATAACCCTTTTCTAGAATGATGAAACACGTGCAACGATGAATTACATCCTGGACCTATTGATCCAAGCAGCATTTGACACCTACAAGCAAACCAATCATCCTTGTAAGGCGGCTTACGAGAAATTGGCGAATAGGAGAAGAATACTGGGGCAACCTGATCTTGGACCGGAGGATTTTAAGGAGCCTAAATTCCAAATAAGGGACAAACCTCATATTGATCTTGCAAAAGCCCTGTTTCCTTGTGATCATATATGCGTTGGAGTTAAGCCTAATTATAAGCAGGATCCTTGTTGTGAACAAGGTTCCCAACCGTGTCTTGAGGATGGGGAGGAGGAAGCTGAGGAGTTAGCTGATGATGAGCTTAAGAGGTTATTGAAGAAATTTGGGACTAAGGAGAAGAAAGTTGTTCCACATCGGATTAAGCCAAAAGAGCAGATTAAGGAAAGCACGGACGAGGAGGGCCTGGGTGAGGTGAGGCCGCAAGAGGTAAGAAGGGAGGAAAAGAGAAAAGAGAAGACTGTCAAGTCAACTCCGAAGAAATTATTCATGGACCAAGATCAAAGTATAGGAAAGAAAAAGATGAAGGATGAAGGCAAGGAAGAGGATGATAGAAGCAGTAGTGGAGTGGCTGAGAAATTGGTTTCAAAGAGTTTGACTCACGTCACAAGCAAAGTAGATCCAGATTTCTTGACTGGAAAAGGAAAGCCAAGCGAAATGCAAAAAGAAAAACCACCGGTTAGTAGCCAGAAAACGACAAAAGGCGACGGTGGCAAGAAAGGGAAGAAACAACCTGGCGATCGTAGTGGTGGTGAAAGTTCTGCTGTTGATGACGTTGGAGTAAAATCTGACGATGGGGATGGGGCAAAGTCGGATGATGGGGCGAAAACTGATGATGGGATGAAATCAGATGAGGGAGCTAAATCTGATGAGCGTAAATCTGATATCGCGGGAAAAGCTGGTGGGGCAAAGCTTGATAAGGGAGCAAAAGCTGGTGGAGCTAAAACTGATGGAAAAGCTGGTGGTTCTAAACCTGCTGTGGGACCAAAACCCGGGGGAGCAAAATCTGAAGGAG
>JAANSQ010002164.1:0-12678 GCA_036850885.1 Lepidocyrtinus dapeste | reverse complement strand
TCATTATTATTTAACAGCAATCAGTAAGTATAAGTAATTAAGTTTTGGTATGTCAGTTTGTAAATAGGCAAGTGTGCTTGATATTATGGATTTTAGTTATCGGAACTTGAGACTGTTCAATTGCCATGGCGAATTGACGTTGACACTTTAAACCTTTTAAGATTTTAGGTTCGCTTCTCTGACCTGACTGGATACATGATTGAGTAAAACATGGTGCTGTATGCCATGTCAAGATAAAGATTAGTTAGTAATTTTATAATAATTAGATCATGCAATAATTCATGGTTTTTATCGGCATTAGGGTACATCGGCTTATAGTGACATATTCACATTTAGTAAACTACAGACATCATTCAATAATGATTTATTTTGTTTGTTTACTGATTTGATTAGAACACGTAAGTGTTAATTGATATTGACATGATAAATTCATTATCGTAACTAAAAGGTCAGAATACATATTCCACGGGCTATTTTTTAACAGGTTCAAACCTGATTTAGCCAAATTTTTGTTTTATAGTGCATACAAGATCATGTACTGCACATACTTTGAAAAAAGTTATCTACTCAGAGTATTTAATTTAATTCAATTTAGACGCAATTTATATTTGTGACTTCTGACCTGTCATTAATGCAACTTTATAATATGTATTTTCAATCAGTTTCTATAGCTTCGATTCATGGTCTAAAGATTGATGTTTTTTAATCTTCTTTTTCCGTTGCATCTTTTCATCAACTTGTAATATGCCTCATGAATAAGTGCAATTCAAAATTCAACCCGCCAATCTCATGCCTCGCTAAAATATCTTCACATTAAATGATTAAATATAGCAAAACATCCAACTCACCATAACTCTTGATTATAAGCTGTGATTACCTGTATTCTTTATTGTATCATTTTAATCGTTACATAATTTATTGTCATTCATAATGTTCCTCGCTATCACCCTAAATTCATAGCCTTCTGCATAAAAGAGAAAAGCTACAAGAACCAACACAGACATCGACAGACATGCCAATTTGCTAAAAAGTGTGATATAGACTGAGCAAGAGACACAGAGAGAGGAGTTGACCTTGAAACTATGAAAGTAAACATGACAAGATATGATATGATCCGCTTTCAACATTTATAAAATACGCATTTTAATTACATGTACATACATTGCATAACAACCAAACAGAGCTGAAGACAGCGTTAAAAAAGCAGGCAGCTTGGATCTTTTGGCACTTGGCATAGCATAGAGAGCAGTCGGCAAAAATTGTATAACAAAGTAATGTAGTGCAGTGGAGTATAGGGAAAAGGGCAAAAAAGGTGAAATGAATGTTTTTCTTGTGAATCGGATGATGATGGTAAACCAAAACCACTACTGCCATAAGCCATACTACAACTACGGCCAGAACTGAACGAAAATCCAATTCCAAATGATTGAAAATTTTGCTCTTTTCATTGCTCAAAAAGATAGCATGCTCGTGTCAGCAAACCCAGCAGAATGTACGGCAACCTGGGAGCATGCAAAGTTTAGAGTAAACAGCTGCAAAAATTCTGATAGGATAGAGGGATTTGTATGCGGCGACATTCAAGAGGTGGCCTGAGCCACGTTCTCCATGCCATGCTTTTTCTCTATATTTTATCTGAAAAAAAGCACTTGAACATATTGTAAAAGCAGTTGAATTTACACTGGGAAAATTATATGAAGTTGTACAGTACACAATGTATTTTTAATGTGTGTCTACGATGTGAAAACTACTCTAGAAGACGAGCCGGACAACAAACTGCGTTCTATCTTTTTTTACCCTTTTCTTCTAAAAAACATTTTGTGTTCTTCGTCACCAGAGACGAAAACAGTGATCATCGTATCGTGGTCACGATCATCATCAGTGAACTACATAAATAAACAGTTTCCTTTAAACATATACTGATTGATTCAAGTTAGTTTTTGTTTGGAGGTGACACGGTGACCCATATTACATAATACACTAATGGAGGTATAGGGTCACCGCTTTCCGGAATTTCCAGTTGAACAGTGGTCACTTAACTGACCATATTTTGTTAACAAGTGAAAGCTGGTCACACTGGAGTCCAGTTTTTCACTTTGATGGTCATGTATAATTGTGTTTTGAAGCTGCTGGAAGAGCAGCACCGTGATTCTCGCCATTATTTTCAGAAGAAGAGGAAAAATAAGCATAGTGCGCGTCAAAGACTTGTCCAGGTTTTGTGCAGAAGTAGTAATAGTTTATAGTCCACGTGAATTATCCTTTTAGGGTGGAGGGGATGAGGAGAGGGAGTCAAGTTGTTATGGACTTTTAGTTACATAGAAACCGTTGAGAGTTTTGAGACTGATTAGAGATTCAAACGTGAAGTTTATTAAAGCGCGTAACATTATTAGAGAAATGAAGCTCTAAAAGCGTCTGAAAATCAAAAGACAACTATAATTGAGCTATAGTTTCAGATGACATCTAGCTATTGCTAGTGACTGAGGGTAACCTTCATTAAATTGTGACAAGGAAGTTCTTCATGAGGATTTTTGCTCATCAAAAACCTAGGAGTGAAGGGTAAGTCTTATCTAAATCTTTACTTAAATTGTCCTTTAATGGATGTATTCATCAATCATGCCTCTAGTTGAAAAATAATCATCGGTCTATGTAATAAAAATCGGAAAAGACGAATTAAGATGATTAGGTCGTTAGACGAAAAAACCTGAGTATAAAAAATCCCAACGTAAAATGAAATTTCTGTTTTGCTGATCGTTATTGTCAAAATGAAATTTCATGTATGACCTTAATTCTAATTGGGCCAGGAAAGGTTACAACTCTGGAGCTGAAAAACTTTCATACATTGAATTTTATTTTCACCATACCATCTGTAATCTTCAAACAAAATGTAACTAACACGTTGTGCATTATCAAATATGAATGGTCTTTGTTACGCAACATTAACTTCATGATGTATAATTTTAGTGATGTTAATTTATCCTTCTCCACCAGCTGTCATGTTCTACCTGGTGATAATCAAATCATTTCACTTTCCACTTGTGAATCAATTTGTTTGCCCTTGCCTCATTTGAATTTGAAGCAAAAGTATAATCTCTGCATTAAGCATAGTTCGGATGGTTCTCCGTTCTCCCCTGTTGAATTGTTTCATTGTCAATCTTCAATTATGAATCCATCAATCAGACCTCAATCCTCTGTATTTATAACTTTTTAGTAGCAATTTTTAATGCATTCAGAGATTTTATTCTATAAGTTAATAGTGATTCGAATATTGTATTGCATAAATCACATAATTTTTGCGTTGTATTTTTATTAATTTTGGTATGCAATCACCTTTTTAATCTAATTACGTTTTATTGTATGCTAATCACATTACATAAAAACAAAAAAATGCAATGGCAATGTGCCTTTGTTTGGTCTGGCCTGGTCATGCTAGTACTTGTTCTTTATGATGAGTATCATGTCATGGCACATATTTCATGGGAAGAATAAACTGGAGGAAGAAAAAAGGCTTAAGCATTTGGCCACGCCTGGTCAAGTGGTCTGTCCAGTCCGTCTTGTCTGGTCTGCTGTTGCTGTGGTTTTTACTTTTTTTTGACTTTTTACTGTTTGTATGCTGGTCGTTCTCCTCATGTCCTCAAGCTTTTTATTCCTGCATAATTAAATTTGTTTGGAGATTCAGGGAATGGAGACCCAAATACATTTGATTTGACTAAACGAAACCAGCATGAGCGAATCATTTAATAAGACCGGTTTAGATTGAGATGCGGAGCAGGAGTTACAGGTAGGAAACTGTATAATGTTGGTCAAGCAAAGACACCAGAACCAGACAACAAACAAGTTGTGACCAAGAAGGCAAAGGCAAAATGATAGCAAAAGTATTTTTTAGATAATGGTCATAATGGGTAGATGATAAAATGATCACACGGCTGTTGCTGAGTGGAATGGTGACTGGAGTAGCTAGAGTAAATCTTAGGGGACAGGACAAGCGCATATGCATGTAGCAAGAAAGTAAAACAGAAAATGTTTAACTAAATGAGGTAATTGAGATATTGCGTTCCAGAGATGCGATACCAGATTAGTAACTTTATCAATACTCATGTACAGCATGCTTTGAAAGTTATTTTATTTGGAAATCTGAAAAAGAGTTAAAAGCTGGATTAATTTGCATGAATATTGACGTACCATAAATCTTTCATGCATGCCATGATATTGATATCATTCTAGCCCAGAAGCAAGCTAACAGTATCATCATTCGTTCTTTAAATTAAAGTGGAAATGGCAGGTTACAAAATGTAGCATCCTATAGAATAGTATGTTTAATTAGCATTTGTCACCACTTGGGGTTGAGACTCTTCTTGAGAAACGTTACGATACGACTCATTTTTATTACTTTGGTAATGTTTTGAAACAATAGTCAATAAGAATAAATGTAGCTGTAATATCTTGACATAAAATTTTTAACTGTCACTGCTTTTATTTGGATCCTGTCCAAACTCATTGAATTCGTTAAGTGCATCTCGATAATGATTAACTTTTCAATGAATGTAACAACGCAACAGCTACTTCTAAAATTGGGAATGAATAGGATTCTTCATTTTATGTGTTTAATCTTGGCCTTGGGAATCTTGAGATGTTTTTTTCCTTTTGGGTCTGATATCAAAATTACAACATTTCCTGTCAAAAATAATTATTGCACCTTTGTTAACTATTTAATGTTTTTGTTTTCTTGTATGACTTTAGAACTTTCGGTTGACACGGATTTATTTCATCCAAGAATATCAAGACATCTAGCTTAACGGAATATATAAAATAGTCATCAATCATCAATTTAGATATTAATAATTCTAAGAAGATCAAGCAAACAATTTACAAAATCAATCGTGAAAATGGAAGGAGCAACAGTTGCTGCGGTGGAAATGGATCCTCCAGACTCAGACTTCGTGGTAGTGGGTAGAAATGGAAGAAAACAGCATGCAGCCAATGGTAACACAAACTCTGCCTCTGCGGCGGAAAATGAAGAAAATGAATATTACAGTCATCATCAGTCGTACAGAAGGCGGCGATACAGAGGTGGGGGCTCCAGAAGGAATAATAAGCCTCCATTGGCGGGCTCTGGACCACCTGGAGGAGGGACTGGTGGACGCCGAGGAGGGAATGGAATTCCCTTGCAGCAATCTAATCAGACTGGGGCGGTGAATGGGAAAGACTTTGTAAATTTGAAGATTACCATGTCGCAATGCTCATCAGAATCAAGTTCCACTGCGAGTGGAAGTGGAGGTCCTAATGTAGGAGGAGGAGGTCTCAGCTTAAGAAACAGAATGCTCTCGGGAGACAGTGCAAGCTTGAGCAGCAGCGAAAATGATGTGGATCAGACAAATGGGAAACCAGATGTGGAGATTGTAGTTGCTCCAGCTCCTCCACCTAAGGTCAACCCTTGGAGGGTTAATCCAAACGCGGCGCAAGTGATTACTAACAAAGTAACTGTTGCATCGTCGAATCACAACACAACAGCCACATCTGCGCTGAAACCTACGGCAAATCCAAATCCTGTTCAGCAACAAAAGAACCGACCGAGTGCGACTAAGAATACGGCGGCGAATAACAATCCAGCCCCAGTAAAGAAGAAGGCGGAAGATAATCAGAATGTGAATAATAATCTTGTACACAGCGACCTTCCAAAACTAACTAGACCTCAGCAGCCTTCATCAACACCAAAACAATGGAAGACAAATCAGAATGAGCAGAGCATACAAGCTGTGGCAGTTGCCAATGCCTCTGTGGACTGGCCAACCCTGGGGGAAGCTACTGGAAAAGATATTGCAGTTACTGCGGCACCATCGTCTAAACCAGGTCCAGCGCAACCAAATGGTCCGTTGAATAATAAAGCAGTCCGTTTCAGATCTAACACTACAGATTCTACGGACTCGGGTAGCGAGGATTTGACACCACCTCCCCCAAAAACACAACTACAGTTACAGAATGATACTGATGGACAGGCTAGTGCTTCCAGTGAGGAAAATGACGACAGTGCTGGAGCTACAGGACAAACTCGAAGAGTCACCAAGAGCAAAAAGGCTTCCAAGCAAAAATGGGTCCCTCTTGAAATTCCATCTTCAGGAGATGGCACATCCACCAACGGGAGTGGGCCAAAACCAGGAGGACATCAGGGTCACCACCCTCCTTCACATGGAAGATCCAGAGGTCGCTTTAAGCAAGGTGGTGGTGTGGGATCAGGTGCAGTTCCTCCAGCTGGTGGGACTGGATCAGCTCCTCATAGGGGAGGACGTGGGAGTGGGCGCAGGGGAGGAAGAAATATCAGAGGTCCAATGAATGGTGAGATGCATTCGCAATCGCCTGATGCAGCAATAGCAACTTCACCCACTATACTATTGACAGCTACGGCAAGTCCAGGCACACCTTTGCCTGGAGATCCTAATTTTCCCGATTTTCCTCCAGAATTCACCACTGTTCTACCAGTTTACCAGGGGGTCTCGGACTTTGTCATGCCATACATATGGAGCAATGGATTCTTATCTAATGGCACTCCTACGCCTCCAGCCGCTTCTGTTGTGCAAGAAGCCTCTCAGGTTGTGGTCGGTGTGTTTGGGCCTCCACCAGTGGATCCAGAGATTGTCAAGGACATGGTCAAGAAACAAATGTAAGTACATCAAAAGAGCCTGTTACTACATGCATGATTTTTTTTTTTGAAATTGACGTGATGATTCAGAACTTCTTTCCCCGACAGACCAATGTGGTTTCAATTTTTCATGGTGAATTACGTTGTTCCCTGACAATTCAAAAAATAATAATAATTTTGATCGATATCCTTCATTGGATTTGTTCAGAAGTATAACTTGAATGTCTTTGTTCTGGTTGTTTCAGTGAATACTATTTCAGCGAGGAAAACCTAGAGAAGGACTTTTTCCTCCGGCGCAAAATGGATGATAATGGATATCTCCCTGTAAACTTGATAGCAACGTTCCCCCGCGTGAAGAACATGACGCAGGACTTGGATGTTGTACTAAGTGCGATCGAGTCATCACCAAATCTTGAGCTTAACACTCCTGAGAAGTCCCTTGTTCGGGGAAAGTCAGAACCAGAACGGTGGCCTTTGAAGGATATCATTGTGAACTCTCCTACGCTTCCATCAACTCCTGTTCCACCAGAGGAAAATGAAAACGTTGCGAAGGATAAGCAAGAGGGAGAAGTTGAGGTTGAAGCCAACTTAAACCCAGACGTTCCAGAATTTGTCCCGCAAGATTCAACGAATACAGAAAAGAAGAAGACTGATGAAGATAATGGAAATGCTAAAGAGGATACCAAGGTTGAGTCAAACTCCTTGGAGGAGTCTTGGAAAGAGGTGAAAAGGAAACCAAAGCCTGTGGTCAATAAGGATAGGAAGAGGTCCAGTCTAAGCTTTTCCTCCGCGATGGATGGTCTCTCCCGTGCTGGGGTCAGCGCAGACCCATATCATACTGAAGAGCTTGCTTTACAGTTTGAAGAGGATGCTATGGAATACTCTGCCCGCGGCAGGAATTTCTCTTCCAGCAGATATTCTTTGTAAGTCTAATATGTAAACAACGGATTATATATTTTTGGATGCCAATCCAGCATGACATGATGATTCAGAACTTCTTTCCCCGACAGACCTAATGTGGTTTCAATTTATAATGGTGATTTTATGTTGTTCCCTGATCTACTGCTTCAATTAGAGTAATATATTGAAATTAAATATTCATTTAGATTTAATTCATATTTAATTTTTTGAAATATTTTTTAGGACTGAAGATTCAGATTATGAGGATGACGAGCTCTCAGACTCAGAGATTGACAAGATTGTGATATTCACACAGAAAACTCAGATGCGTTCAGAGAACACAGTTACTGTACACGTGACACCTCCAAATAGGCCACCAAAGCATGAAGGCTACGACCGCACTGGAAACTGGACCACGCGCACCAAAATCACTCAAGAACTGGCACAAGTCATCAACGACGGTTTACAGTACTATGAAAACGACTTGGCTGAGTGCTCTTCTACCAGTGGCTCCTTCACCACAGTCAATCTGATCACGAAGGAACATTTCGAGAAAATGGCTCCTCCAACACCGCGTGCCAACAATCCAGAGGTTTGTCCACCTCCTCCACCACCAGCGCCTTGTAACACACCCGCTTGTAGCAGTACAACTCAGGCGATGGCGGGTAGCATTGGTTCTTCTAAACAGAGTGGTGGTCGGACCAGGACCCATCACAGAAGTCATAAGAGACCAAAAGACAGATTCTATCCTGCTTTGCCCAGCGAGGAAAATAAGGAGTTTAATGTAGGCTGGATCATGGATAAGAGGAGTAGAAGGACTAGGACTACAAGCACAAGGTTAGTTTTAATTTTCAAAACAATCAGTTACGATTACGATGCACATGCTAGAGCCCGATCTTCTCATTCCCATTGGAAATTGGGTGTAGAACATGTGCGAAATTAATATTCTGGCAATTTAACGGGGTGGCAAAGAGCCTAAAGGTTAGCTGGCCTAATTTAAGCCATTGGTAATTGCCATACAGTAATTTAATACAGTCAATGACATAAATTTAGCTAGATTGAAATTTTATTGTCATCATTAAATAAGTATCTTTGATATCTGTTTGAGTAGTAGTACAGGAGCAAGTCCAAAAGACTTGGTTGGAAGTGCTGGTGCTAGCGGTGGCGCTGCCGCAGGTTCAAGTCTTTCCTCCAGCCTAGGTCAGAGTCTCCCAGCGTTTCAGCACCCTTCTCACGCTCTCCTCCAACAAAACGGTTTTGTTCAGCAAGTTTACAGCAAGTATCACGCCAGGTGTCTTAAGGAAAGGAAGAAGGTTGGACCGGGAGTTTCTCAGGAGATGAACACGCTCTACAGATTTTGGTCATTCTTCCTCCGGGAGAACTTTAACAGGAAGATGTATGAAGAGTTCAAAGAACTAGCGCTAGAAGATGCCGCCCAAGGATTTAGATATGGGTTGGAGTGTCTCTTTCGGTTTTATAGCTACGGGCTGGAGAACCGATTCAGACCTGATATATTCACAGACTTTGAGCAGGAGACTTTAAGAGATTTCAGGACTGGAGATTTGTACGGACTGGAGAAATACTGGGCATTTAGGAAATATTACAAGAATGCTAGGCAACTCAGCTGGAACTCGGAATTGGCCAAGATTCTCGAGGATTTTAAGACTATCGATGATTTCAAGCGTGCCGTAAGTAAATTCTATAATAGTTTCATTATATCCAACTTTTGATACATTTTTTTACCAAAAAATTCATATCATGTATTTTAGAACGCAGCTCGTGGTGTCGTTCCCGGCATGGCCAGACAACGCAGATCCTCCGAGTCGGATAAGGTTGCTCCTCTCACTGCTCCGGTGTCTCGTGTACAGCAACGTGGGTCACAGCAAGGTCCCCGTCCTTCACACTCTCGTCGAAGAACCGTTTCGGAATCCGCCACAACTACATCCACTGCCACGACCGCATCACGCCCCATACCCGTTCCACAGAAACAATCCCAGAGCAGCACGAAGCCTACCGCAAAGGCTTAGTTTTCCTACGAAACGTAATATATATAATAATATCTACTGCTTTGTCTTCCACTGAAAAAATACAATTCATTCAATCTTCGCTTTTAGAACTGGTACTGATGTTACAACAAATTTTAGCTAAATTCGTGAAGTGGAAGAAAACTATAGAAATTTATGGTGATGCTTAGGTCATACAAAAAGTTCATTGTCTTGGGTTTTCTTTCATAATTACCACTAAACCTTGTACACTTAGCCAATTCACAATTAATTAATTAGTATCGATCATACCACCCTGCTCACCAGGCGAACAAAGGTCAGGCGTCCTCTGCAAAACAAGTATATTAAAACTCGTGTTATAGTTCATAGTTAACCTGGAATCAAGTTGAAGTCTAATATTTGGCGCACGCAACGCACCTCCTCCATGAGGATTTAACTTTAAAGAAAGCTTTATTTTTAACAATTGTTCGAAATGTACCACGAATAATAGTTTGTTTCTTGAATTTTTATCTCTTCCTTCTTTTTAACTTTTCAAGTGCTTTACGTAAACAGAAAAGGAACTGAAAACTAACCTGATTTGATACGGATAGTGAACAAATCAAGACGATGGATGTGCTTAAGAACTTTAAATGGTTTAAAATTAGTTTAACTAAGATACTAATAGAGATTATTAGATTAGATATACACATCATACATTGCGTTGTTCGTCTTGCCTAAGTCGTTACATAAAATTTTATTACAGTTTTAAAATATTACGTTACTCGTTATTTCCACATACAACAAATCCATTAATTAAATGTAAATAGCGCTTAAAGATGTAGGAAATCTATGCAAAAACCTTAGTTAAGTTTTAAATTCCGCATGAAAGAAAACGAAAACATAAATTTTAAAATTAGTTAAGAATTTTAATAGGCTTTAAGGTCTACTCTTTAGTCAAATTTCCAGAGTTTGGTTTGGTTGTGTCAGGTCACGTCATGAATGTTGGGGCTTGGGGATGATGGAGATTAAGCCTTTTAAGCTGTTCGCCTTATTATGACTTAGGATATTATAAATCAATAAATGTCTGTTCAATTCATTATAATGAGAGATTGCACATCACTGCACGTTTACATAACTTTATATTTTAACGGTTCATGTTGGAAGGGGAAGTTTGATTTTTTTGTCTATATTTTGGTAGTCATAGTTTCAAAAAAGTCTGGCGGAGGGAGAGAAAACATGACTAACTATTCATAAACTCATATGGCTAGGATTAGGCTATGTTAGAGTCATGTATTGAAAGCCGTAGAAAACTGCGTACGTTAAAGATTGATTATCATTGCCTAGAGAAACCCAATTATATTAAATAATACCAATGCAGTTACATTGTGAGGAGTAGGCGCTTTGCGCTGCATCCTCTTATGCAAAAAAACAGTAGGAAGCAAGGCAGTATGTTTGAATTACTTGCTCGAATAAACTTAAACTATAAGTGTTTGTAATGATGTTTATGATAACATGTATTTTTATCATATTTCTGTAATCCATTTAATACTTTTTGAAAGTGTCTTTAAATTAAAGACTTTTGCTCCATTGCGTAGACAATTTATACATAGAGGGGAGTGAAAAAAGAAAGAAATGCTAGTTAGCCTATCTTGCATATATTATACATAAAAAAATGATGCAGTACTTACTGACTGTACGTACTGTTTCCATGAAGCGCGGTTAAATTCAAATTTTGAAAAGTACACTCGGTATATATTTGCTGATACTGAATGCGTTGCCTTCGTCTCTAGTGTTCGTCGTAAAGTTTACAAAGACTTTAATCTTTTTTGCTGCTTTACTCAAACCAAGCGTAAATCGTACTTATCTTATCCGAGTCCAATTCAATCGAATAAAACATTAAAAAAAGACTAGCTTATATTTCAAGATTGCCACAGTGCCTCTTTGAAGTAAACAATCGATATTCTATAAATGCATTCATTATTATTACTATGCTTAGTTGTCAATTTTTTGCTCATTAAATTTTCAGGTTTTCATTTAACTCTTAAGGGAATCGGTTATGAATAACTTAGCTTGTTCAATTTAGAATTGAGGAATTTTCTTCTGTTGTTTTGTTCATGGGTAATGTTTGTGTTGAGTAATTTAAAAGGAATTGATTGTTTTGTTTGTTAGTTGCGACTAGGGGGATGTAATTGAGGGAGCGGAAAAGGTTAAAAAAATTTTTTTTGGGGTTTTGTTTCGTACGAATAAGTCGTCATACGTAAAATATATTATAATTAATTATGTCTCCGTTGGAGGATCTTGTTTAATTCTTGTCTTTACATTTAATAAAATGATGCAAAAAAAGAAGATATGCATTACGCTCTAGAGAATTGTATTAACTTTAAAATTATATCGATTGTACTTGTGTAGATAGATACAATATATTAACAAATTATAATGGAAGTAATGTAATTTCAGAACAATAATTATTAAGAACTGCAGTTTATAATTATTTCAATTTACATTTTTCGATAAAAACGGTGAGTAAAAAAAATATATTGATAGTAACGTTGTAAGTTGTAACGTTTCAAAAATAGCGAAAAACGGAATCTAAAAAAAAGTATTAAAAGAGACTGAAAAATGATTTAAAATGGGATGTAATTGTATCACTATTATTTGGCATATCAATTTTTCAAAAAAAGACTCCTTTTGCCCTTGAGTTTTTTTTATATTTTAAGGTCAAATGTAACAGGTTTTTGCGACCAGATGAGACATGGTGATGCCATGAAAGCATATTTCTTTACCTTATCGTATCATTGTAGCAAAATGTTGAGCCAAACTAATAAATTGTCGCCTAAAACAGCTTGTTTGCAATTTGGGCTGGGCTTGGGAAAAGTCGATTTGTAAATTGAATTAAAACTGGCTCGAACACAGGAAATAGTAGCATACCAATACCAAGTAATTTTTTGGATGACTTGGATATTCCACGTTTGCTACGTAATTCAAAATTTCATTTAAAATTGGTACCTTAATTTATCAAAAATTAGCCTACAATTGTTGCAAAATCTTCACACTTCCATATCTCCTGCCATTATGCCATTATAATTTTTTGAAGATTCGCAAGCTACCCCAGCATTCTTTAAGGATCCGGCCGTTGTTTTAAGTTTTCCGGCACTTAATTTTTTT
>JAANSQ010002163.1:0-12685 GCA_036850885.1 Lepidocyrtinus dapeste | reverse complement strand
AAATTACCAGAACCCCAACCATTCTGTACTGGAGATGGTCCCCAGGAATGGTGATTAGGTTGAATTTTGTTTGTACTGAAGCCATTGATTAAGTTGTTGTTGTTGTTGGTAGCCCAACTGGAGAATATATTGCCGTTGGAGCCGTTCACCTTGTGAGCAAAATCTAGAAAAATATTCACAATCAAAATATATGTTCATCTCTTTAGAAACCGTTAAGGTTCATTATTTACAAATGAACTTAGAGCATAAGCACACAAGTAGAGTAACTGCCAAGCTGGAGTTATCATATCATGCGCTCATACCCTTCCACTTACTGATGACACGGTTAGCATCCTGCTGGGCTTGGATAAGCAACTCGGTGGCCCTCTTGGGTTTAAAGTAGTTCTCTGCAAAGTCATCATTGTCATTCGCTTCGAATTTCTGGAGTGGAGTGAGATGTGAGACAGCAGTTGTCAGTAATATCTTCAACATTCAACATGTTAAAGAAGGTAACCATAACTCACCTTGATTAAAACACTGTCGCCCTTGAGAGTGTCCATGTTATCATCCTGATCTATGCTTAAGCTAGCTGGAGCCGTCCTGGAAGGGACACGGTTTGTACTAACCGAGTTTTTCAGATTATTCGCCGTCATGATGGCTATCCCCGCCGGGGGTAACTTTGTTTTCAATACGTTCAGCTCGGGAAGTTTCCAGCGTTGAGTTTCGTCACTCCACACCGCTTCTGATTTGATCCCGTCGATGTTACTATAGAAACAGAATGAAGTATATTATTGCCATGAAATAAACATTTCCTTTGATAAGTAGACCCACCTGTAATTACAGTCCTTTCTTATCGTGGGATGGATCTTATCGAGTATTCCTTGCAACAACTTAAGCTGCTGATCTTGCCTACGTATCGTCTCCAGATAGTCCGTACGGTCGTTTTGGAACTCACTGTATAAGTCTGATATTTCCCGTTCCAGTGACCTAATCTTCTGTTTTGATTTCTTGAGAGCATCCGTCTTGGCCCGGAGTTCTTCTTGGATGTTATCATAGGCCTTGATGAGAAGACTATCGTCGTCATCCGACTTATTTATAGCTTCAGCTAACTTTGATCTTCTCTCCTGCGGCTTTCTTCTTCTTCATGAGTTTTTCCTTGAGCTCCTTATCATGAGCGCGTTCACCTCCAACCATATTCTCCTCAATTTCTTGGAGTCTAAAAAATATGAAGAAAATTAAATATTTTTTTAAAACTATACAATAATAAAATATTTGATAAGCGCCTGTACCTAGCGAGGGCTTCCTGCTGTTCGGGACTTAAACTGGAGCCTTCTCCATTCTGCCCGCTTCCTGTACCATCACCACCAGCACCCACTACTAAATTCGGACTGATGACAACGGACGCCCTCCTACTCAGCATCCCCGCTGTGGTAGGGACATTGAGCAAGTTCTGTTCTTGCTTCTGCTTAGTTTCCTCCTGTACTTTGCTCAGTTCCTGTTCATACTGTTGCCTGAGATTTTCCACGTCCGCTTGTAGTCTAGCGTGACCTTGTTTCTCAGCCTCGTAGCTACTACGGAGTTGCTGTAGCTGCTGCTCATACTCTTGCCTGATTTTCTCCCTTTCGGCCTCCAAATCCTCTTGACTGGAGGTGAATATATGATCTTGTAGCTCTTGTAGGTGAGGAGGTATCGTCATGGAGGATTGTTGTTTTTCAAGCATTTCCCTAAGCTGACGTATTTCTTCTTGGTATTGGGATAGTAGGGCATCTTTAGGGTCTTGATTGATTCTAGGTTTGTTCTTGATATTTTTCGCGCGATTGGCGTATCTTAAGGTACTTAGTGTTTCGTCGTAGTTGTTATCCGCTGGACTGACACAGGCCACCATGAGGGTCTTTGTGTTGCCTCCCAGAGAGTCTTGGAGTAGTCTAGTGAGCTTAGAGTCTCTATATGGGATATGCTTAGATTTTCCATCTACCAAAGCTGATATCACGTTGCCCAAGGCGGAAAGTGAAAGGTTGATTTTTGTTGCCTCCTTAAGTCTATCCCCAGTAGCACCTTTAGAAAAAATAATTACAATTTTAGAATTCTAGAATATAACTAATTTATAATTGCGCTTATTTTTAATTTACCAGTTTTCGCTTGTCTTTCGCTTCCAGCCAAGTCCACCAGATTGAGCTTTCCTTTCCTAATGTGCTGGTCAGCTGACATCATTTCAATATTTATCGTGAAAATTGAGTGAGATCTGGAGCTATCTGAGTTCATTAAGGTAGCACCTACAGCACGGTTCCTCCATCCTTTCTCCATCAGAGCCTCACACTCTTCCACGTTGTGCACCGCGTGTTGACTAAGGTCTAAAAAGTTTTACCGAAATCATTAAAATTATTAAGGTTCCTTGACTCACCCCAAAACTTTCAGGGTTTAATACAGTTCCTGTCATTCTCAACAATTTCTTTCTTCCGGCAAAATATTTCCAAATGGGCAAACTTTATCCATTTCCAAAATACCCAAAGTTATTTTCATCATTTTACGATAAAAGTCAGCCCTATTTACCCCAAAATTCCTAAACTTATCAAGGAAAATATTCATCATAAAAATCATTGAAAAATCATCGCTCGAACGAGCGATGGAGATGGAAATTCAGCAATTTCTTTAATCACTGGAGAATTAAAAGGCATCACTTCCAAAATTTCTATTTACATTTACAAATTAATTTAAAATTTCGAAAATAGAGCACCGTTGGCCGCTGGCTCACTAGAAATAGTTTCATCTGACCCAAATAAGCTGTAAAGAAATGAGGAGAGCGCATCTATCACTTCCTTCATTTTCTTTTATTCTTCCTTTCTCCCATTTCCGACCACACATGTTTTCTCCCAGTTTCATTTTTCATTTGTGCGTGACACACTTTACTTTTCCTCCCACAAAATTGCATTTCACCGGCACACCGGCCATGATAGCAAAGAGCTTAAGCAAAGAAAAAATATCCTCTTTGTAGAAAAGTTACAAAAGTACATTTTCAGGATATATCAAGCATTAACATCATTAGTCTCCATCGGAGACCCATAAAATTATACAGTACTTTATGGAAATTTCCCACATTTGTGAAATTCGGTCTGGAAATTACTTTAGCACAGAGGAGCAGTTTGCAGCACTTTAATTCCCAAAAGGAGACCGATTCCATTGAATAGGAAAGCTACTCCATTTTTTCGAATAGTTCCCACCCCACTCCAATTCTACTCCAATCACTAGGGAACAGTACGATAAATGACTTGCTTTTTCATGCTTTGTAATTGTGTATTTGTACTTTTCCAAATGAATGTAGGCCAATTCTGCAATGTGAAGTTGAAGGCTAATCTATCAAGCGGTTCATACATTAAAGTAAAAATTCGTGAATACAATTTGCTATTTTTTTTTACGTAGGAGCGCAATTTGCAAAACAAACACAAACAGTCAGCGAAACACTAAAGAGATACATAACTGACTCATTTGCTCGCACTAAATTCATTCATTATTAATTATCTCGTTCAGGGATAGCAAATTGACCGCAATTTTTGAAAAATTGTTTCAAAAATTTGGCAAAAACTGTTACTCGTTAAGCCATTTTCGTTATCCTCGTGATTTCTTCAATTTGATTACCCAATTCAGTATACTTCAGCTTGTGGGTATTAACAGGTAAAAACCATTTTGGATCTATACCCCTGGCAACCCTGTACTTTTTCCAATCCCATTATTCTCCCTCTGTTTAAGCGTGTGCATGTCTTCAAGCAATATTTTGCCACCTATACTGTTACTATCGTTGTAATTTTTTATTTTTCATTTGGTATAGGATAGTGAGATTATGCAATGCAGAATTTACATAAAGCTTTTTATTCCATACTCCATTTCAGCTCTAAGGTAACCCTTCCATAGACATTTTTTGAAGGTAAAGTGCCCTTCTGCTTTTCCCTCCACTCTCTGACACTCCAGCACTATACTAGAGTATTTATTGATATTAGTAATTTTGACGATGTCTCTTTAGGAAGACAAAAGCAAAGTCTAAAGTGAAGCATGCAATGCCTTTGGCTGAGTAAACCACATTTTTACTTGACATTCCAGCACTTTGTACTTTTCGTAGCATGTAAAAAAACATCGATACTACATTTTTGTTTGTCCAGCAGAACATTCATCTTCTTTTCTCCAGGTTAGGCTCTAGGCTGAACATAAAGTCCACATTTGGATTGGTTATGCAGGCTTATTACAATATCCAATCAATTTTACATGACACCGATATCATATCCCTACCTGAAGTTCAACCACTTCAACGCTTTGCATTTTGCCTACCGAAAAAAAGGAAAAGCAATCGATACAGTTTTGTTTTGCAAAAACGTCTTCGTCAACATTTATGCATTGGTATTTGTCCAGACCATGGGATATGGCTTGAAGTGGTGAAGGAAGCAGTACCTAACTTGGTTCTAGTTCCCGGATCGAAATTACACATTTTTTTCTATTCAGAATCCAGGGCCACCTCCATACTTCCACCTTATTCATTGTTGCTTTATTTAATCCCAAGTAAAAATTAAGGATAAGGCAAGATTTGCAAGAGTTTCCATTGTTGAATCTAACACTATCAAATTCCAATATGATCATGATAATATTTCATGAGTCACGTTCATTATATTTTCATGGTCAAGCAAAAAGACAAACTGCGTGAGGTACGAAAGCATCAAGATTGGCCCAGATTAGATAGGATAAAAATTATTGTATTAAAATGCGAATGTTACATTGGATTATTCTATGAATAGCTTGATCAGCCAAGCATTGTCCTCTTAACTCTCCCACCGCTATAGGGAGTGCCACTCAATCTTAATGAGTTTCCCTGGGCCATGGGAAAACTAACACTAGGCTTGGAGTGTTGGAAGTTGGAGTTGTTCTCGAACTTCTACACCTAATTTCCTTTCCTAGGACTTCACCCTAATGGACTCTCAGCTCGTCATTGTCCTACGAAAATTATTTCTAGTAATAGCTTTCCCATTGGAAAATATTTTTCCAGGATATTAGTAACAAGTGAGAAAATAACTTGAAAAATATAGCGAAATGGAGGGAATGCATGCGAATGTGAAGCATCGAATTTTTTCCATGGAACATGAATATTATGATACCTAGCAAGAAATAATGCGAAATATTTTGCAGATACCTGGAGAAAAACTTACTAGTCGAGCTTACACTCAAAATATGCTGTAGAAAAATTCAAGGTTTTCTCCAGGGTTTAGCCATGAACATGACTGTGACTAATAGACGATGTTAAGCCTACTATTTTTTTACGTTTTGATGTTGCGTCGTAGTTTGCGTTTGAGTGAAGCACCCTAGAAGCTTTTGTCAATAGTCTAGCGATGCTTGCGAAAAATGCCTCATAATTTATTCAGGGAGGAGCGGAAGGACGATGGCCATAGTAAAATTGTGTGGATATGGACAGTAAGTCATAAATCTATTGTGCCTTTTCCTCCGCACATGAAAAACAAAAGGCATATGAGTCCAACATTCCAGCTAAAAGTCACTTGAAGGTGACCTTCGACTTTGGAAGTTTGGAGTTTTGGACAAAGAAGCCGTTTATGGGGAAGTACCTTCGTCACGTTTTTGGATTCGGGATTTGTTGAGCATTTTACTATTTTACCAAGTTGCTTTTACCTGAGACGTAAATTCCGCGATCGGGGTTTTCTTTCAGGTCCAGTTTCCGCTTACAATCTTTTCCAAGCAGGTCTCTGATTTCTTCGTTGTAAATCTCTAGGTATGAGGCATGCACCAGGTACTTGATACTGTCGGACGTTTCGATGGACTCGAAAACGTGTTCGAAGGCACGAGGAATGATTCCTTTGTTAGGAGTAGAGTCCGTGACGCCCTGCATAGTGAAAGACTTGCCACAGCCGGTTTGGCCGTAGGCAAAAACGGTGGCATTGTAGCCCTCCAGTACGCCCTACAAATAAATTGATTTATGATAAGTGACATGTGTCACATTATCCTTCACACTGTGGTGGTGGTGGTATTGTTACATCACATCATTACATATTACATGCATATATGTACATAACAGCGGCATCATCTCCTCCACATGTAGCGCCACGGCATTGTATTGATCGCGAAAGTAGTATTTTTACTCAATTTCTATGGTAAAATTATATTGACTGTCAATGTCAACATGACATAAATGACACCTCTAAAATAAAATACCCATAAAATCTTACCACTTTTATTCGCTAAAAATCGAACCCTAGATACTCCACTCAAGTGTCAGATAATCCCAAGCGATAATATGGAAATGCACGTTTAAGTGTAAACCGAAGTTCGTTTTTTACGAGCATACTAAATAGTTTACTCCCAAATTTGCAATAAATGGAGGAAAATTCACAAAAAAATGCCATCCTTCCAAATAATGTCGTACATTATGTCAAAAAACATAATTATTTTCACAATCCTCCATTTTATTGCAAGTCTACAAGATTGATTGAATTTGCGAAATTTTTTCTTTAAAAAAGTAGTAGCCTTCATCTACATCGATTCTAATGGAATAATAATGATTTTACAGAGAAAAACTCGATTGTCCTTGATTTGCCCTCTAAAGGAAGACTCCTACTGTCCATGTTACTGTTTTATTGCGATGTACTACTGCGTTGTAGTTACCATGTGAATATGAATCGCGTATAATGAAATATGATTGGTTGTCAGCCCTACAGTTTTACGTGGATTCGCGCTTACACAAACGCAATCAATTCGAACAAAGAGAGCTATATAGAGCTAAAGCTACAGGGGTAACAAATGGCTACACTTTAGCGGCAAATTTGAATTTACAAATACTAACTAAACCACTGACAATGGGACGTGCATGAATGACATTTAATTTTGCACGTCGTGATGATGATGATGATGATGACGGTATGGTTATTCTTTTGTGGCTTGTCACTGTACAAGACGGAAAATATTTGAGTGTTTGGCATTATCTCGTGGAGAAAGGTATGACGTCAAATAGAGAAAGTAGCATTTAACTCGTTTCAGCCTTTTTCTGAAAACTGCTGAACTGCTCACGTTCCGGTTCAGGTGAGAAATAGTCAGATCATTTTACATGATATTAATGAATGGAAAATACCAAGCCTTTAGCTTAAATGTCCTCTGATCCTGTTTCCAACCTTGTCGACTATACCGATAAGGTTTAGTTGTGGTTAGAATATTACATGAAAATAATTTAGAAATTAGAAACCCCAGCTACTCTCGCGGGCATTATTACTTACGTAATTTTCTCGGAATATTATTTTTGCCTGTATTTACTTTTTTATGAATATCGATCTAATAACTAAGCTCAAAGTTACGTTGACTTCCGGCGTGCCTGTCTACTTGCACTAAACATTAAACAAAACCAAAACAAAACTATCTATATGGTAGATTTGAATTACCTCCAAAAGCAAGTCCTTCTTTAAGCCATGCGACGAAGCCAGTCTGACGTAAAAGTACCAAAAACGCTTTTTAGTCTAGCTTGTGCCTGACTCGAGTTGACTGTCATGTTTTTCCAGCGATGATATGATACGATACCATTCACTGTTTACTTTTTTTCTGACATACCATAAACCAAACCACGTTAAACCGTGGAAAGGAGGATACTGATCAGGTTACGGTTAATGACATGATATTCTGTCATTGAACCGAAACAGAACCTCACTCAATAAATTTTCCTAGATATTTACTTTGTAGAAAGCTGCGTTGTCTCTTTCGGTTAACTTTCTTTGCGTTAGGAGTATTTGCAGAGCAAGCAAATTTTTTAATAAAATATTACTAAATTAATTAAAACTTGCGTACCTCCACCAATGGGTAAGAAATTTCGTTGTAGATCGAATCCGTGGTAGACTCTGTGTAGTAAACCCCATCGAAACTGAATGTCTTTGGGGGTGCGGAAGCATCCCCTGGGTTGACAATACTGCATTGGCATACCGTTGAGTCCATGAACACCACAATCTGCGTATAAAACACTCATTTTAAACAAATGCATGTATGTACAAGCCTCTTTTGTTCCCTCCAAGAATTGCATGCACTTGCTTTATCTATTTTTGGGCTTCTGCGAAATTGTCGGCTAACAAATATCGATAGCTCTAGTCTAGCCTGGGTTAGGTCACTTAGCAAGTTTGACACGTGTACCAGTCTTTAACCGAATTGGTCCATTAAAAAATTTTATACCGTAAAACCTCCATCTAAAACCCATTTATCCTCACTTCAAACAAACAATATCTACATGTACTACATATTACCTAACCATTTATAAGTAACTCTATTTTCTACTTTCCTTCTCTAGTTTACTGACAAAATTATTTAAAGTCCAGATTATTGATAGAAAAGTTACAAAATGGTCGTATACTTTTCACTGTATACTTTACGGAATGTACAAATTGTACAAACTATCGACTCCTGTCAAAGCAAAATTCGTGATTTTGCATGTATGTGTACGTTGATGAGCCTTAAGATAAGCCATGAATGATACGGGACAACGTGACGGTGACCTGTCTTTGCCTTCTACTGAACAAACCAAAACAATCTGAACAGGAACATAACATAATAGGTACCTGCGAAGCATATGAAAGACCTATGAAGCCATCTTTTTTAAATTGCAAATTTTTAAATGTCAAACGAGCATAAAATGCTTGAAAATCCTATCTATCAAGAAGTAAAGCTTGAATTAATATTTTAGATGTCTATAAATACCTTCGAGTGCATCCCCTTCTCTCTCTCGTTCATGGGACGACATCGCACAACCACTTTTACACTTTCACTCTGATTCATTTTTTAAAAGAAATAAGAAAAGAAAGAAAGAAACTATACGCTATTTTTTGACTTTTGGAAACTGGAGACGGAAGTAATTCTTTTGAGAAGAAAATTATGATAATGATAGGGTCCTAGTTCTTATAGCCGATTTCGCCATTGCAATNATTCACTCCTGGAAATCCTCTCCAGAAGGGATTCATTTTGTTGAAAAGAACTTTTTTAAAACCACTTCCAAGAATATCAGGTTTTCTATGATTTCGCTATTGATTTAGTTAATTACTATCAGGTATCGATTAATTTTCATGGTTCCTAAATCTTCATTTGTTGTTAGTCACATGTCACTATCCAATCACTGTCACTTTTAAAGGAAGCTTGGATTGCCAAAACCTTTTTTGAGCTCACGTGTTAGGACGTTGAAAATTGTCAGGCTGGTTTTCAGCACAGCTTACACTTCGTCCTCCACAAGTGACAAACACTGACTGGCAAAAAGTGACAGGAATACACGAGACTCGGTTCATTTCTTTGGTTTGAGTATTTTTGCAATGCAGCTTTCTCGCATTGGTTGGAATTGGTTATCGATAGAATGCTTTCTCACTTTGACACAGGAAAGTATACATAGCTCGATGCTTTGGAATGTATGCTAAGGTAAAAATAGTTGAAGCAAACATTGGACTTTCCCTTTGGTATTTGGTATGCGCATACATATTATGCAAAATGACTAACATTGGTTATTGGTTCTCGATTGGAATTTTTGTTTGATCCTAGATATTTCAAGCAAGTAATATATCATGAAAAACCTTACAGTATCCATCCGGTTCTACAAAATTCAAGGTTAATGAAATTCCCTAAAAGAGGAGATGAACCTAATGAACTCTAATGTTTGGGGCAATGTGAGAAGTTAATGTAAGCAGTTCAAGAAGTTGGACTGGTTGCAGAGAGTAAAAGCAATTATTTTTTAATAAATCAAAAATTGCAAAATAAGCAAGAAATTTAAATTTTGTTGACTTGTGCGATTTATTTGATTTGAGCAATGCCATGATTAATTTTAAACTGATTCGAATATACCTTCGTTATCGTTAACGTCGGTTTCTTCTCCTAATAGGTCGCCTTTGTCTTGCTCTTTGCGCTATCATCATCACTCTCGGGATATTTATCATGGACCGTCGCCCAGTCCAATTAAAATGAGCCTTGCATGCTAAGCAATATAGATGATCACATCCAGATATCTTCTGAACTGGGATTTTGCAGCTGGGACAAAGCATCGCTTCCCCTTTCGCAAGCATATCCTAATATTTATCAGAGAAATAAAAAACTTTTAAGTTCAGTTTTCATAAAATTCCAGCAGATTTTATTTTTAGTAACGTATACGTTCAACTGATTTCTGGTTAAAACTGCATTCTTGTCCTGATCAAAGGACGTTTTGTAATCCTCACAAGTGCCTGCGTGAATTGCCTAAAAACAAAACAATTATTAGAATTATTCAACTTTTGCCTCTAAAATTGTGCCAACTAAAAAATTAAATTGTGTTACATCGCACGGAATACAATTCCGCTTCATGCAGATTTGGCAAGTGAATTGCTCTACACCCTCCTCATACTCGTACCTGTAACCAACCGCGTTTGAGGTATATTAGTATCATTTATAAAAAAAAACTAGATAGTAACTTGCATGAATAAATCCGGTGTTACACTGACCATCCTGGACAGTCCTTAGTTTTGCAGTGGAAAGAGTTTTCCATGCTAGTCTCTCCCAATCTTTCGGAACGCTGGAGATGCTTCTCATAAATAGCTTCCGGGACAAGCTGAATATAATCGATTTGAATAAAACGTGACTTTTAGACTTAATAGGAATAGGGTGAATTGTGAATAGAGTAACATACAGCTTTAATCTCGCAGGGCTGCACATAGCACGGACAAGATAAGTTTCCGTCTATGTAGGGGCACTTCACCGCAGGGTCTTCATTGTGCTCAACGTGAGCTGTAAGACAGGCTCTGTGACGATATAATAAATTCTATATTTCTCAGGCACGTTCAAGGATAGCCAGCTTCTGAATTAGCAAATTTTTGGTTCAAACTTACTTGCAGAAAATGTGCATACAATCTTGGAGAATGACACCCTCGCCCTTGCCTATTTCGCTGAGGCATATGGAGCATTCAAACGGCAAAGGATTGACCAAGAGATCCGTTTGAATCATACCATCAACAACTGACGTATTGACTGCGTCAGCGTCCTAAAATATAACTTGATATTTGACATTTTTGTTAGAGTGATTAAAAATTGAATTTTTTTAAAATCCATTTACCCCAGCTTTGTTAATAGACTGGACTAATTGACTCCAACCACTCTTGTCAATTAACTCGTTTAATTTAGCGAGCTGACCTGTGGCCACCAGATCCTTGTAAGCTTCACAAGTGACACCAGTATGAATGGCCTAAAATGAAAGCAGAAAAAGAGTCAAGCGCCCTAATCTAGCTGATTGGTTATGTAATTGACTGCAAGACTTACCTCGCATGGAACGCAGTTAGTTTGTCCACACAAAGAGCAGTAGAAAGTCTTCCTTCCTTCTTCAAACTCACACCAACCCGTGCACGACTCGGTTTTGCAGACAAATACATTCTTCATCTTCTTCCGAGCGATAACTAGTGATCGGTCCAGGTACTCCTGGTAAACTTCATCCGATACAATCTAGAAATTAAAAAATATCAATTAATTGATTAATTCTTCCACACCTATAGTTTCCTATGTTTACATTTTTTCTCATTTCAATTACCTCTTTCACTTCTGCATCGCTCAAGTGTCCGTTACATGCAGGAGGTCCAATCGGGCATGGAATGGATAATAACTCCTTCTGATCTACTATGGTAGTTCGAAGACATTCCCTGGGGTGAAAAGATTATTATGAACTATAAACTACCATATCTTAATTTTAATTTACCATGTTACCTGCAAAAAAGATGGAAACATTCCATTATCATGACCCCTTCTCCTTCCTTAAGGTCGACAGAACAAAACTGGCACTTTCCAGGCACCTCGTTCAAGACCAGGTTTGACTCAGCCGCCCTTTTTAAGGTGGAAGACTTTGAGGTAGAAGGAACCTCAACTTGGACAGGTTTATCCTCCGGCAATTGACTTAGGATAATTGCTGCCCTAATCCTTTCTTCGAATTCTTCATTAGTGTCACCACCATCAGTGCCAATGGGTGAGTTGTTCCCCAAGTCAATAACCGGTGGTGGTACACTGTTTCTCCTCCTCCGAGTGTTAAGTACATGACGAAGAGGTTCCCGTGGGGGATTTCTTACATTTCTAGAAGTAGAGGGCTGATTAGCGCCAAAGCGGTTTCCGAACGACATATTATAATTATGCCGGCCTTTGAATTAGTGTAAAAAACTACTTTCTGTCTTTTTTCAGTTTTACTACTACTCCCACTGCTTTGTTTTGTCAGTTGGTCAAGTAAAATGTAAAAAATTCTTTCAAAGAAATAAATTAATTTGTAGACTGTGAGTTGCAGGAAGGTAACCTTGGTAAACGACCAAATACTAAGCAGGCAGGTCTAATATGATGAAACAATGCTGACATGATAAACTTTGGTCGAAAGTCAGTCATCAGTCAGTTCATCACATAATGGTCGATATTCTAAAGCTTAAACCTAAGTTTCCTATGGTCACCTTTTTCCTGTTTACATAACGTACATTATGCTTCACATTGCTATCATTAGCAATAAGCACAATGACGTATTCTCGGAAAAAAACAATTGTTTTCTAGGTGCATTTACAGTACGGTTAACAATGCAAACTTAACATCTTAGGTAGCAGCACAACAACAGTTAGACCTTAGGTGTAATTTCCAACATGTAAGTTTTGTATTTATAGGTCTAAGTCTGATCTGATATAGAAAACATTCATTGTACGACTTTTCTAATCTCGCGCGAATA
>JAANSQ010002162.1:0-12687 GCA_036850885.1 Lepidocyrtinus dapeste | reverse complement strand
TATCCTTTCACCTAGATAACCTGATGGAGTACAGGGTGGGAGTCTTAATCCGGTTGACTTTTAATGTTGCTAGGCATTGGAAGAAATTAAATTTCCAAACTGGGAAGACGAAGAAGAGGCAACCCGCAACTTGCAAGATGAACTTTTCTCTCCAATATCTGTTGGCAATTCCTCCCTCCAAAAATTTCTCCTGACTCACAGCGAAGCAAAGGAGAAACAAAGCGACAAGGCAGTCGTTAAAGTAATTAAGTACAGATGTAAAGGAGACATCTCCGGCAGGTGTGTACCATTTATTGTTTGTGACACCGGTAACAAACGTACAATTGATGTTAGCCGAAGGGCTTGGGCAAGATACATAAACTATATAATGACACGACCTACGAATCCAAGTTTTGCCAACATGGACGCTGAGATAACAATTCCAGAGAGGTCAATGAGTTAGCAATGAGTTAGTCAGACATAGGACGACGAGAAATCAATATACTAGCTCTTACGAAGAATATGCTGCCTGAACGCTTTAAAAATCAACATATACAATGTATTTTCTGTGCTTATAATGAATAATAATACCTTCAATTAAGTTTGTAAAATAAAAAAAAATACTTAAGAAAAAACAAATTAAAGCTGGTTTTCGCTACGAAAGGAATACACAGGTAGCGTCAATAATCAGTGGAATACATCCGAACCGATTTTCACTTGCCCTATATTTAACCTTCTAAGGATTTGAACTACTGTTTACTGTATACGACGCTCACTTCAAGTTACCTATAACTTTTAAATATAATTTTTGCCACGAAAACTATTTCCAGACGAACTAACCTATAATTCAGAGCAACCCAGAAGTACAGGAAAAATGAAGAGAGGTTGATTGGGACTCCAAGTATGTTTTGTTTTGTTTCCATTTGATCGAACGTAAATAATAAGCCAATACAGTTTTTGCTTTCTCTTTTTTGCGGGGAAGATAAAATTGAGAATTACGACTTGATCTATAGACATGAAACTAAAATAGTTAGGAGAAAGAGAAACGCTGAAAGCCATAACAATTTCCCTGGCTGAGTATGAGCTGAACTGGAATGCTCTGACGTTGCGTAAACGATTCACGTACCATGACACATGTCGTTTCACATACTTCTTGTAATTAAGTCTCCATTCAACTATTAAATGTTAAAAAGTCAAGATGCTTCTATCATTAGTAATGGTTGGGAAAAGGAGTAATTTTCAGCGTAGGAGAAGTAATAGATAAGTGGAAGTTTATGGGTGAGCAGACCATAAAAATGAAGTGACAAGGAACAAAAAGGAGTGCTGACTAAACATAAGCCTTAGACGTAGACACAATCATCAACTTTTAAAGCAAACTCTAATTTACGAGGCCATTTCTGTTGTCAGCACATAAAGCTACGTCTTTTCAGATGAATCGGGAAGATCCTCAGGTTTTTTGATTATTAAATCGACTAGAAGTCCGCAATGGAGTATTTTTTACATTAAAATGATTAGAAAGGAGACAAAAAAATGCACAAAGGAAAATAAAACGGTAAAACTATTTCCCACAATTACTCTATTTGGTATTAGTGTTTCTATTCAATTCAGTTACATCATTTTCTACCATGCTTAGGCACTAGCTTTCAGAAAAGTTTGAGTTAACCGTTTTGTATACTCCTACGCAAACCCATCGAGATACAAATTTAAGCACTTTTTATTTTTATGCAAATTTATTGATCCCTCTTTAAC
Source organism: Lepidocyrtinus dapeste (assembly GCA_036850885.1). Taxonomy (NCBI): domain Eukaryota; kingdom Metazoa; phylum Arthropoda; class Collembola; order Entomobryomorpha; family Entomobryidae; genus Lepidocyrtinus; species Lepidocyrtinus dapeste. The sequence continues at coordinate 10,959 of JAANSQ010002162.1, read as the reverse complement.
CATTTTCGGTCGTACAATGCGAAGACATATTCACTTTCATGCAAATCTTATGTAATGTGAGCGCATTGTTCATGGAAATATTAAATTACACACAAAACCGCTTTCGGCAATTGATGGAATGGTGGGATGTCCATATTTATGGCACTAGTCATAAGGTTTTTTTCAGTGCAGGTAATAACAGGTGTACTGTAAAGTAGTATGCTTAAGCATGTCAAAGGTGACGCAATACAAGCAATGAAAGTTTCACAATGGCTAAATAGAACGAAGTTCGATTTGTTTGCACATTTATGGCTTCACATGTAAGCAGTACAAATTGCCCCATTAGTTCCTACTGCGCTTCCTTTTCTAACCGAAACGTTATAATTGTCGCGAAAATTACCTGTATTGGTATTTTCGTGGGTTTTATCGGAACTCCAGTGTTGTGAACACTTGGATGAGTGTTCAGAATGTTAATATTGGTGGTGAATTGTGACTCAACATCCCCCAAAGGTACACTGCCAGAAGAGGGATGATGATGAGAACCGGCTGCTGCAGTCATAGCTCTTGGTTGACTCGCCTCTGGCCACCAATGTATGGGCAACGTGAGCTCAGCTAAACAAGTAGAGTCACGGGCATCAGGACTGCAACTTGCTGTAACCACGTCTCCTTGTGATTTTGTTGCTTGTGCCACAAGACATAGTCGGGTTCGGTGTCTTCGCGTGCTTCCAGAATTCTAATTAGATTATACATTAAGAAATACATAAATACACTGTTACCAATATGTAATGTGTACCAACAAAATGAATGTGTAAATCCCTTCCAGTTATACAAAACTTATTACTAATGACAAAGAAAATTAGTTCACACACCTGCTGACGATTTCCTCTGCCGCTGGATTGTTGAGTCATTGGAAGGCCGAATGCAGTTTGTCCAGCATGGAAAAGTACCCTGAGAATGGGAGTGTCTTTGGGTACAATGGGAGTGACTATGTGTGCACTCAAATCTAATGGTGGAATCATCTCAGGGTCGCCCGAGCCACCTGTCCCATTAGGACCACCTGTGTCTAATGGATCTGGAACTAGTAGACGAACGGGGACGCTTTGTTTTGTACTAAAAGGTCCATACATCACTCGAATCGAAACAGATTGGCTTGTGGGAAGAACAGTAAAGTGCTCAGTAGTTACTGTAGATGGATCAGCAAAGTTATCCAGTTCTTTGAATTCCATCTCGTCGGAAGTGGAGGAGGAAGTTGATGCTGTCATCCCCATAGACGGGAGCGAAGGAGGTCGAATAAAAAAACCACCATCCTTTGGCTCAAAGTGCATTTCTATTCCTTCGCTGTTCAGAGGGGAACAAAGACCTAAAAGAAAGGGAACAAGTGAGATATACATTTAGACAATACATTTATTTAAGCATTCTGTTTAAAACTAAATCTGTTAGATTGTCTCTCATTGTTTAGCAAATTGCATATACTAAAGCATCCTTCCCATGGGATTGCAATTTACTTATTTACTATTCGTTACACGCTACTCTCAGGTCACTCACAGATAAAAAAGAATAAGCTTAAAGGATCCATGCGCTATTAAAATTTCTGAGAATCTAGGATTTTGGCCAGGTCTAAAAACTACAATTTCACTATTTCCAAATACAACGAGAAACAAAATGGAGAAAATGACTCGAACTTTATGTGTCTGCCTCTATTTACACTTTAGTGTTTACATGGTGGGAGGTAAAACGATCTGATGGTAGATGTTGTTATCCACAGTGGTGATAATGCAAATGTTTGTTCTCTTATTCATATTTAAAAAAGGATTTGTAAAAAAACACACGTCGGATAAATGAGAGGCTTACAAAGTGTTTCATGTCCCGAGTATCATCTCATCTAAAGAGTCTCTCTTCTACATTTATATCTACAACACAAAATGGGGATTAAGAATGTGCATTATATGGCAAAGGTTCGTTATATTTTTGTTTGAGGCGTGTATGTATAATCTTTCTTTGAGGACCCTACAATGAAAGCCTTCATTCATGGAACATACAAAATTGAAAAGCAGAAATTTTTAATCTGTTTGCTCAACGAATTCGTCCTACTTTAGTTGTAAAGGATTGCATCTGAGGCACGTAATTAAAGTCCAAATAGGATGAAGTGGTCTTACATTTCAAGACTGAAGACGTGGTCCTACCCTTTCATCATATTTGGGAAAAGAAAAATTAAATTCAAAGCTATATAAGTTCGTTTATCGTGCATGAATATGTTAAAAGAAAAATATTTTTGTAAATTCATGACCGTGTTAGGTGTTTATGTCATCCTAGTGACACTAAAAGAAATAGGAAATTCAAGATTTTCGAAGACAAAATAACAAAATGAACATCAATTTAAAAGGATAATGCGCGAAAATTCGAAATGATCACATTTTTTGCTGCCTTTTACAAATGTCAATTTGAGTTGAAACAATTATGTGTAGGAGGTAAGCAAAGGGTAACATTATATAGTCCGTTAAGACGACCTAGAGGTGTTGAAGGAAACGTTGGATTCTAATCCAAGTTTGTTGTTTGGTTGGAAGTGCCATTTATATGATACGCAATGAAAAGTAATTCTCAAGGGATCAGCTTGTATATACTACTAAAGGGCAGAATTGTGAGAATGAAAACTAGCAAGACTTAAACGGATGAAAAGAATGCTTGCCCTTTGAGCGACATAGTGAGATCAGAAACGAATAAAAACCCAATTTGAATATTTATATTTTGAAGAAATGTAAGACTGCAGCAATGTATTGGGTACAAATCTTCATCAACTCCAGAGTCGTAAGACTACTTTTGATAATAGCTAGAATCCCAGTTTTTTTGCTATTTCCATAGTATCGCGTTACCTCTCCATCCACATAAACACTTAAAAGGTAAAAGCGCTGTGCCGTATACAGATATGCATTTTTTAAATTTAAGAGAATGCGCATTTTACTCTCATTACTCAAAGCCAAAAGGTTACTCGTAAAAACAAATCGTAAAATAAATTCATGAAGGTTACTTGCGAAAGAACCACATCTAAACGCGGACCGACAGAAGAAAACACAGGCTTTCAAGCCATAAGTTCCCATGGAAAAGCATAGGTTTTTATTGTGTTTACTTGGCAGAAATTAATGTCTCGACACAAGGCAATAAAAAAATGCGGTAAAGAGCATATAAGAAACTGTAACGCAGTGCCAGTTGTCAGGTCATAAATGATTGGGACTATAATGATGAGCTCCAAGTCTGAAAAGATAACTAACTAAAGTTTCTTCTTTAGAAAAGCTTTTCTGACTTTTTGTATTTCGCAATTTGTGACCTTCTATAACGCTGAGCTTCAACGTTTGATTATCTGGCTATTGTTTTATTGCGCGTCCTTTGCAGTTTCTTGTGCAACACTGCTTGAATAATTAATAACCGAAGCACACAGACATTCATGATGTACGAGCATGAGATTGCCACTGCTGAATTTTTCATTGATTGCGTTCATGTTTTCTTCGAGGTCTCCAAAGAGGAAGGAAGGTGGAAACCTCCCTGGTTGCAGTTAAATGTCAGCAGGTATCAAACGTTTATCTTGGCGCCTACCTATGTACTTTCTGTAACATAATTCTCTGATTTAATCATGTCATTGATGAGTTGGCAATAATGACATTTACTCTCGACGGAATATAGGCTCAGGTACAAGGTAAACCTTACAAGTCGATCGTTTCGCAATATCAAAAAGCACAGTTTTATGGCTGGTGAAGCTAATTTTCCCTTGTCCTCGAATGCTCATAACGTATAAAGATGTTCCTCTGTTGCAGATTATATCAGTCATTGAATCTAATGAGATTATAAACTGCGTTCTCATGTGTCAAAACATCGTACAGAAGGGTTTTAGAAAACACCTTGGCTATGATCAGTAAAATTTTACTGCCCACTCGGTTTTTGAGATTGGGGGTGATCCAATACTCATCAAAAACTTTATTCTTCTCATGAGACTTTCTTCAAAAACAATACATATTGCTCGTCAAAAATTCATATAGACAAATCAAAATGTAATCTGAAAAAAGCTTCTTCTATCAGTTTCCCAATTTAGTTATTATTCTTCTAGATTAAAAATTCTACCTGGACAATTCCCGTATGGATACATTAAATTACATTACTCTTAGATTCGACGATTTGATTCACAATTCACATATCTTCAACAGAGTTGTCCTTCCTAATACGTTACCACCTTCAAAACCAGGTGGTTAAGTTGAAAACATTTTGACCACCACTGTTTCTGCACCTCCATGGGGGTAAACTCCTTAAAAATCGCTACATATTATGCTATGGTTTTCTTGAAAGATGACTACTTACTAATAAAGTAGTGAACTATTCAAGACAGGCAGTTGAAATTTTCCTCGCTTCTCAAATTTTCAAATCACCAATTTTCATAGCGGGTCAAGAGGAAACATGGCATAAATAGGTATTTCAGGTTCAGGCAATGCTTTCATTTAATACAAAACTTGAATACACCGCTTTGATTTAATTTTCCTCTTATAAATCGTTGAATCTCAAGAAATTAAAATTTATTTTAAAATGATAATAAGACCCTCAACTTTCGTGAAGCTAATTGGTACACACGAGTAAATGCTTATTTTTTGTAATTTTAACTACTAGGGCATCCGTTTGTTCCTTTCATGTCCCTTTATTATTACATCATAAAACCATAGGATGATAACGATTTTTTAGAGGGGGTTAATTCCCATGAAAGTGCAAAACCGGGGCAAATTGTGTTTCTTTATATACTCAATTGGAATATTCTGCTCATCGTAGTTGTAAAAATATTGTTCGTAACAGTAACTTCATGACTACTACCTATTTCTCAGGGATGATCTAATACGATATGAGTATTGTTATAAAATATTGTTCAGATGTACGGACGAAAAGAGCGATTATATAGAGTGCGCTAGTATTTAATCATAAACTGAAGTGAGCATAATACCAACTTTCCTTTATAGAAATATTTAGAAATGAGAAAGCACACGAACGCAAGAAAATTTCGTATGTTAATATGTATGAATCTGAATCAAGGAGGCGGATAAAACACGCTCCACAGATATCATCTCAGATAATTTTACAACTTGAAAGGATTGAAGAAAATGGTTCGACTGGCAAAAGTTATTTTGTTCCGTTTACTTCATTTATAACATTGACGGCAGATGTACATGCTTTCAAAACTCTGAACAGTAAATTCGATTTTTTTTACCCACAGAAAGGGGCTGAACGCGACCGACGAACATCATCCTAGTAAAACCGTACGTACAGTGAGTCGGCATCCCTTGGGATATATTTTCATGATCCATGAAAATTAATGAACTTGATTTGTGATTTTGTCGACGCATCGGTCTCTATATTCTACACAGGGTAAATAGCTGCTAGTCAGGACCTTTTTCAAGTCTTTCTGCTGCGTTTTGGGGAGAGAAAAATGTAAAAATATCAACCTAAGGGGGAACGATAGGCTAATGTTATAGCTAAGTACAAGATGGGCTATAAAATTTTCTAATGAATATGAATAGTTTCTCGTACTTAGAAACGAATGAATGAAGCTTCTAACAGGAATTACCACTAAGCTTTACAACTTTGCGACATCAAATCACTAAAAATCTTCGAGTTTGGTGATAAAATTCTCGTAAAGAACAAACATGGTTAATTCATTTCCTTCGTTTTACGCTTCACTGCTTTAAACGCATTTATGAGCAAAGTAAATTGTTAGTCAGAATTGTGACTTGTAAATTAGATAAGGTAACCAGAAATCAAGCAATATCAAACATTCCTTGTTCGCGGAAGGTATTTTACAAGACATACGCAACATACTAGATTTTCTTGTATCTCTTATGGAGAAATTATAAAATCTAAAACCGGCCCAGTAAAATTAAACCTCCTGAACAAAGTCAAAATCTTGAGCAAATTAGTGGTTAGATGAAATGAGAACTGAAATCAAAAGTCAGTTATAAAAACGTTCAGAATGAAGCACACATTCATATCAATTTATACAATACAACACGTCCTATGTTTAATAAGGACTGAAACAACCACGCAAGATCATCCACGCACTTTGTTTTACTTGCATAAAAAAGATGCAAAGAAGTTTTAAAAATTCTTTACAATTGCTATTTTGCAGAAATCATCAGTGACCCGCCTTCTTCATTGCCAGGCCGCAATACTCACGAAAACTATGCGTATGTCTCTACTTGAAGGTTGCCTAGAGAGAATGTTTTTGTGTGTACGGTTTGAATTAAAAGGACGGAAGAGGAGCAATGCATTAAAACCAAGTGTATATTTGCTGTCAGTTTAAATTATGTTGAAGGAAGTCTTGCCTTCACCACTTCTGTCTTTCCAGTAAAAATGCGCTTTTTTCTTCATTCAGTTGCACTCAACTTGAGTCTATTCTGTATCTCCTGAATAGATTTACGCGTTAGCAAGCGAAACGAAAAAATGAGCACAAGTACATACCGTGAACACTACTTGAGTAAAATTTGAAAAAACGGAGTTTCAGAAGTTTATGTAGAAGGAGCCAGGTTAAAACCATGAGATTTGTTTTATATAGATTTTCCATTTGCCCAGTACGTAACCATGCACTTCCGTCGCTTCTGCTTGCGCAGCGATATCAACTTGAAAATTTCTGAGCTTGAAAAATCTATTCCCAAAAGTTTCTTCAATCCTGGCTTTTATATCTACCCTTACAGTCCAAAAGTTTACACTACGACATTACTTTTAAAAGCCTCACAACTTTTCTAAGGCAAAACATTTTGTCTATTACGTGAACAGCAATCCAAAAACACTAGAATTGATGAGAAGAGGGATGATTGGAGAGAACCTACATAGGGAACACGAACATTTTAAGCAATCTATGTTTAATGTCTTCCCTATAAACAATATTTATGAATTATGCCTGTGCGTACTAATATGCATTTGATTGCACCCATTGCCCCTGCATATTTTCTTGGTTTGATAAAATTGTCGATACATTATTATTATATTGACTAAAATTTATCAGGATAGAAAACAAATTAGTGTAAACACTTTCGACAGGAAATTCTGTGTCTGCAAAAATTCGAGTTGGATTTTGGATTTAAATCTAATATAAATGAAACTCAATTTTCTAAATCTACTTTAGGTTAGGTGACAGGTACTAACGCTGGGAACGTACCATCATGCACTTAAGCCTTAACGTTAAGTTGCATATGTAGCAGTTATGTTTTTGTTGTTCCTCCTCGTCCTCAATATTGTTGACCTTTAGACTTTAAAAATAAAAAATTGTGTTAATTTTTTAGCACAACTTTCAGCCATAAAGCCACCGCTTTAAATTATAAATAATAGGTGAACTTGTCACGTTAACCTGGTTGATGGCTCGCATCGTCCGTAGCATTTCAAATTTAAGATAACCAAATTGCATAAGTTTCGTTTTATTTTTATATCAAAAAGAACAAAACCGAAATAACAGAATATCTAAAGAGAATAAATTTAGCAATTCAATTGGTCCTCCTTCCACGACTTCTTAGGGAACTCACAAGCACTTCTGGCAAAACCGCGCGAAAAAGTAAAGAATCGTAATAATGAGTACATTTGGTTGAACATTATTTTCTCCGCAGGAAAACCCTCAACTAACCTCACCCTGACTCTTGACAGCTCATTAATTATTATATGAATAATAAAATGAAAATAATTATCATGCAACGTGTATGTTCCGAAGTTTCACAACTTATTTTTGTGACAGCAAAGGAAACCTGAAGCAATATCTGTGGAAATTGTGTTTGTATGTTGGTTGATTTATTCGCCAACCAACCAAATTAAAAGAGTTCATTAACAGGTTTACGCAAAAGTTTATTAAGTTGTTGGTGTTTCTAGCCGTGGTGTGCTTGCAACTAACAACTAAGTGCGTGTACTAAGAAGTCCGTAAATGGAATGTTAAAAAACTCAATACAATGCACGTGTTGAGCTGTCCACGAGAAATTGTGAACTTCTAATCCTATGTTGTACTTTCCTTATAGTATTTTGTCACCAAAAAGTTATAATGTATCCGAGCTTTCCGGGCAAAGTATTGATTGCGAATGTATGTCCGTCTTCCCACCACGGACAGATTATTTTCAATGAAAGTTTCAATGGTCCCTAGCGTCAATGAAGTAAATAACCTTTAATTAAAACCAATCAAAAGTAATGTTTTTTGTGTTTGCCGGCGCTAAAATGGCAGTCTTATCAGGCATATTAACATTTTGGTTACTAATATTATGTTTTATAAATAAAACTTATCTTCATTTAGGAATCTACCTGTATGTGATATTATTAAAGTTCAACTAAGTGGTGGAATTCGGCTTATTTTATATTTTTCTGTTAAGTCGTTTAAGATGCTTTTAAAACCCAACTGTTCATAAATAGCTTGAAAGATCTGTATTGTTTTATTTCTCCGCAGCTACGTATCTATTGTTTCCAACTGCTTTATTCGTTCAGATTTAGTGACTCATAGTGGATAAGATCAGATTTGCCCTCACTGCAAAAGCTCTACAAAGTTTCTACAAAGAAATCGATTTCTTTAGCACGCAATGGAGACTTTGTACTTGGTGTGGAGTAACTTCCTCACAGTTTTACCTCGCTGTATTTACTTATACTAAAAATTGAGAATACTAAAAAAAGTGCCAAACGAAGTACGTTTTCCACAAATAAAAATGTTATCAATTCTAAGGTTTTGTAAGCAAATGTTAGAAAATCCTGTTCCAGTAACCTCGGAAATCAGCATGTGCAAACATTATATAAATACATACACATATTCTTCAGTACTGGCTATGTGCGCAGTTCTCCATAGTTATACATTCAGCCAGTAAAAAAAATCTGAAATAAAAAAACCTGTGCGAACAAAGCGGCAGTAATGAGGAGAAAGCAAATAAAAAATAATGTAAGACGAATAGATTTTTTTCATGAATGAAACGAAAAACTTTTGATGCCAGTGCATGATAAACTCTCCATGTTTATTCTAAGTCTTTCATCTATGCTAAAGTTTCCTTGGATATTAAATGCATAAAAAAAAAAGAAAAAAAATTGGCTTTGTGTTGATACTTTGATAGAAATCGTTTTCATATGGATATGTCCTTACGTACCAAATATACATGTGTATAAATATATGCCTTTAAGACAAGGTTTGGTTTAACGTATCACACTCGTAGTTTTAACCCAACTGCTTCTTGCAGCAGCACCATGAAATCATTTTCACTCTATACGAGCTTTTTCATTTCATATCTAACGGCAGCAAGTTTATAGGGTTTTGTTCGCATGTTGTTCACTACACAAAACAATGGTGGGTCAGAAAAGGAAGCATTTTGTTTTCTTTGAGGCAACTAAAAGACTTTTTGTTGATGGTGAGGGTGTAATAAAGAAAGGAAAATTCTGTTTTACTATATTTCTTGCATAATACATAGAAGAAAGCTGCTGTTGTGCTGCGTTGGAAATGGAAAAAAAATTATTTACGTTTTTCACATTCAGCTCTTATCTGTGTCTGTTGTCTTTTTGAATTTCTTTGGAAAACACTTCAATTTCCTCGATTCAAAAACACTCCACTGACTCATTCCGTAGGGTTCTGAATACGTTCTCTTGGAAATGTACTATACATCCACTAAATCTCTAGTATAGAGTTTATTACTATATAAATTGATAGCCTTACTAAACCCAAATGATGATGTGATTATGGAGTAGAATATTTACGTAGTAAAAACTTTATTTTATTATGTTTAAATCAATTTTTAGTCCAATTAAACATTGTATCCGTTAATTATGTTTTCTAGGTAGCGAGCGTATTTCACTAATAATTTCGATCGAGTCGAAGTAGAAAGGATTTTTATATTGTGCCCATCATTTCATCTGTAATCCGCACAATGTAATACGTTTTTATTCAGGTGATAATTTTATTGACTTCTATTGAGTCTGCTTGTTACTTTTCATAATTCGAAATCGACTTTTTGGACCACTGCTAAATACTTTCGCACATATGTACATTTATGTTCACCTAAAGCCTTGTTATACTCTCGGAGTTAAAACTATTGCAAACAAACAGAAATCCATTCGATTTGTCGGCAAATGTGCAGTAGTAATTAGAACCCCCCTTCAATATTTTAAAAATATAAAATGAGCATACTTAAAAAATATCTTGCAAATTAAAGTTCTCTCGACATTCGTTTTTAGGAGCAGGTACTTGTTAAAGAAAATTTTATTCTAGATGCATGCAAGGTATTCTAAATATTATTTTAAGCAATAAAGTTGCACAAACGTTTAGGGAAAAAATAAGTATACGTAGATACTTATGTAAATGAATTTTGACAGAAGGATACTTTTAAAAATCTAAATTGTAAGAAATGCATTCACAAATATTTCAAATTATTCGATTATTGGTTTTTTTATTTTTCATAGGTACGAGTAAGCATGTATTTCCCCACTTGAATTGAATTTAATGAGAAATATCCACTCAATTACACCCACAATTAATAATGCCCACAGTTAAATATACCAAAAGAAAATATACCCATCAAAAAATAAGTACCCACTTAAGAATCCCCATGATTTCTATCGTGAGTACTATTAGGTAGAAAGAATACTTATGGCATTCGTTAAAAGCTTCTTAGCAGACGGATAATTTGGAAATCACCGAATGCCAAATACTAACAATAAGACTTTCTATGTATGAAAAAACTGCTTAATTTTTCACAGCACACGAAAAATTTCTAATAAAGCTACATCATATGAATCATCGTAATAAAAAATGCCAACGTTAAATGGTATTGCAACCACACTAATTTAGGAACTTATGTAGCTGTTATTTAGAACATGTTTTAGGAATGAAAAGATGCTGAAAGCTTCGCTGGATAGTGATTAAGAAACTATTTAATAAGACTGACAAAAAGATACATACGCATGCGTCTATTGTGGTTTATTATGTTGCAAACGGAGTTTGTAACATTATGCGAT
>JAANSQ010002161.1:0-12687 GCA_036850885.1 Lepidocyrtinus dapeste | reverse complement strand
GGTTAGGTCAGGTTAGGTTGAAAAAGTTAGGTTAGGTCAGGTTAGGTTGAAAAGGTTAGGTTGAAAAGGTTAGGTTAGGTCAGGTTAGGTTGAAAAGGTTAGGTAAGCTAAATTAGATCTAAATCTCAAAATTGTTGCAAAAATTACATTTTTGCATTTGACCCCGGGGGGTCATGGGGGGTAACCCTACATACATGTTCGGGTGAGACCAAAAATGATCCTCACCTCGAGATCGGTGCAAAAAAAACATTTCCAGGCAGTTTCAGTTTTTGACCCCTAGAGGTCAGAGGTCAATGAGTTAAGGGCTAGGACTAGCACCGTTGGATTCCTCTCGTCGAGTTCTATCGAATGATGTAAAAATTATCAAAATTCGGATGGCCCCGTAAAAGTAAACTTAACCAAATTTATCACTAATATGGATTATGTAAAAAGATTAACCACATATTTATGTACATAAGTATTAGAGGTAAAAATTTGGGCATCAGAATCTTTAGCTTTTATATAATTTTTGCAAACAACAAAGGTCACTTCTCTATTACTCACAGTATATTTATAAGTTTCGGTACATGAACACTATGTACTATGTACACTTAAAAAATCTGTTGTGAATTGAGCAGTACACATCACTCGCTAAGTTCGGAAAACTCACAAGTGATTTTCCTACGCCTTACACTTTCACATCTTAGCTCGACTCCTCGGATCGAGAATAATGCTGCTGGATATTACAATTTCTTAGTTTCGTCTTTCAAAGGAAGTGTTGTGAGTGAACGCATGCATACCGCCGTACAAACGTGAAAAAAGAGAATGGACAAAAACGTCTCCTGAATTAAAGTAGCATAGTGCTTTCTAAGCATTATGTCCGTTGGGCTTAAGGAATGTAAGTGAAGTGATGCTAAAACTGCGTGTATGTATAGCATTACCAGGAAGAAATATGCAGGGCCGTGCAGAAAACAGTTGCAGCTGGAGCCTTGCTCAACAAAATTTATTCACCAGTTTCCGACAAAAACGTTGCGTGTTTCTCTATTTGTATATATGGTAGTACTCTTTTTTCTAGAGAAATAAACTAATTAGAAGGAAGAATGTAGAATGTATAACTTAAAGTCGTTTATTCGTTATATTTTTGTGGTGCTTATCTATCTGTGCGGACTACTTCCGTTTTATTATTTACCTAGCTTTCTTATTTACTGAAAAGATTCGAAGCAAGTACATTTCGGAAGTCTGTTCTAGTTCCGCGTCTGTTTTAGACAATTCTCAAGCTTGATATAAAGGAGGAAACTAAAGTGAAGCAGCATGAATCATAAAGTTGAATGTGCACTGAGACGGGAACTACTAAGAAAGCAGGAAAATATTTTTGGGTACAAATGCAGGCAAACAGAAAGGTGTTTGCAAACAAAAACGTTGAGTTGCGTTGGTTGTCTCACGGAAATGAGAAAGAAAGGATTAAACAAGTTGGATGGATAAGTATACTCATATAAGTTGCCCTTGAAGGATGCATGTAGGTTAGCTCAGGAATTATGGACACCTGACCTTCTCTCAGCTCCCTTGATGTTTCGACTACGTTTATATTATCAGTTCCTATTTGTTTGTAACCGTAATCGGTAAAATTTATATAAAATTCCCTAACACAGTAGGCGGTGTTGATAGCAGGCAAACATATACAATTTAAATTCGTGTGAAAAGAGCTTGTTAAAATCGGTGAAAATGAAAAGAAATTCACCTTCTCTAATGAATCTTACATTTAGTTTTAAGAAGTACACACGTGCAAGGTCAATCTGTTTAGTAATTATAATTAAGTGTACAGAATATTTTTATGCATTACGGAAATTAAAAAGTGATGCTGTTAAATTTATTGCTGTTGGTTCAAATCCAGTTTTTCATATCAATCATATTCAAATGCAGTTCCAGTAGTTTGCTTTACTTTTCGCACTGTCACTACAATAAATTTAATCAGAAGAGGTAACATGGGACGCAGTTTAGATTAATATTTCAAGTTGTAATTTATAAACTAATAAAAGTAGAGCCAAAAATAAATATGCATTTATATTAGTACATTACCATCCCAGTAGGAATCTGCATCAAGGGCAAGTCTCCCTAGTTACGGAAGTCTTTTCTTTCATGATTTACTAAATGACTAAGCAAGTTCATGTAGTGTTCGTAGTATTAATTCATTTTTTTACTCCAGGTGTAGATGTAGATTAAGCTCACTCTTACTTAAGTAGAGCCACATGGAGAAGAAACTGTGTAGGATTTGATTACTCATCTTCAGAAATATTTGGGAATGGCTCTTATGGGACTCATTCCACTTAACTGTTTTCGACCGCAGGAGGTAATTCAAACACGGAAGGGAAGAGAGCTGATGGCTAAAATACTCGTTTCCTTCTTCATCTTTAACCATTTATCTCGCAAAGTACTTCCTGTCTTTACTCTTACAAAGTAAGAAGAACCGGATTGACTTAAGTTATACTATGCAAATGTAATGAGTTTAAATGTAAGGGCAGGGATTTCCTCATCTTTTATTTTACCCGGTCCAACAATGCAAAATATTTCTTTATCTGGAAGGATTCAAAGGCTGAAAAGTTTAGCTAAATTCTATAACCTGCTGACAAATTTATTTTCATTTAGGAGGGAAAGTCTCCTACTCTGGCTTTACGTTAGTATCAGAGGAGCACTTGATTAATTCATAATTTTCGTCTTCCGTCTTATTCTCACTAAACTTTGTTCTCAATGTGTCCATTATTTAAAGGCGGATGCTTATCTATGCCAAAATAGTTGATTCGTCTTGTTCTCAAATATTTATTTAACTTTCAGTGCAGACTAGCGGAATGATGTGATATGATATGCTAGAGTCCTCTTCATTTACTTCCTTTTAAGTCAATACATTTTATAACTTATGTATTTGCTCAGTTTTGATTTCGGCTGTGTTGCATGTCATCCCATCAGCGTGGTGCTGTGAAAGCGTGAAATTTCCTAGAACTAATGGAACCTAGCATCATCTAAAGGAATTTTCAACTTTCTCTAAAAGCTTGTTTACACTCTTTAGCTACAATGTTTATTTTTCTGTTCTGTCAATCATTGCAAAATTACTTACATCTTTGAGTGTTCTCTCAAAACCGTTCAGATTCACTTTATGTATTTTCCATCTCACTGAAGACACAAGTTGAATATTTGCCCAAGAGATATTTACATTCTGTAAGTATTTCAATGATTCGGAAAAACCCATTTCTGAAATTTACATTTAAATAAGCTGAAGCAAAACCAAAGTTATATAGAGCGGTTTCTTCCTAAATTGTACAAAGAGAATGACATTTGGAGATCGCATGGTACTTGGCGCTGGATAAAATGATGGTTGTGGTTTTTGACTTCCCTAAGGCATTACTTTGGGCTAGATTCTTAGCCGAGGGAAGAAGGAGCTAATGTATATTATTTCTTAAAATTACTTCAATCTTGAAGAATCATGACAAATTTTTTGAATTTTCTAAATTTTGATTGTGAACCAAATTTATAAGGTTTAAAAAAGCCTAAATTTGAAAAAAATGAAAAGCTTTAAACACAATATCCCCTGGTTCTTCGATAGGTACTCAATTTTAAAATTAAAGCTCCGACTTTTCCAAAACTCCATAATCTATTGAGCCTGCACTATTGGCCCACCGGAAGCTACCTACATCCATTCATTTAATTATTTATCAAAGTGCTATAAAAGTTACCTATGTAAACTAGAATCAACTATTAATTCCCAAATCATCAAACATTTTTGTTTGGTAGAAATTGCGAAACTTCTATGTCCTTACACCAAGTGTAACGTTCGCGAAATTTTTTTCCACAGAGACGAATTGCTTCAAATCCTAGATGAAAATATAATGACCAAATATTTTTGGTACTCTAGTAACTTAAAAATATCGTCTTAGCATAGCGGACAAATGTTTGGGAATGCCATGGTATTCCATGAAAAGGGAAATTTTTCGTAAAGGCAAGCCAAAGAAACCGCAAAGAATTGAGGCTTCTTGTTATTTTCGTTTGTAGCTCGTAGGCATTCTCATCATTCACTCTGGTTACTATAAACGTGATGCTCGGTATTAGGTATACCTTAAAATTGATAGCGCCATCAGACATCATTTTAAAAGGAATCCACGCTTGATTTCTCATCCGAAATAAGTAGGAAGCTTATGTCTTTATGGGAAGGTTTTGCTTGATGAGACATTTGCCTTGGATCGTCCACATCCTAGCATAAAAGCCAGTTTTTGCGAGCGAACAAAATAGCATAGCTACACATTGCGAATATTCCCATCTCATCATCATCATTTCGTAACACCACTAGCGCTTTTCCTTATCGATTTATAAAAGCGTACTAGTCAGGCAACGACCTTATAATTCCGTAAAATGAACTAATTTAGAGTGCGCGAGGAGAAATACTTTTACACGGTTTCTTCCAAGCGGTCACATTAAGTATGGCATGTTGCATTGACTACTTGTTTTAGCTTCTTCCAACTTAGTTAAACTATGTAATTAAGGGAAAGAGCTAAATCGAAAGTAATTACAAGTGTGGAAAGAAGATGTTATATAGAAACATAAATACCTAGTACTTCCAACCCACATCAATTCGGTAGGACGGACGTAGCAAGAAGCACTTGGGATGAAAATGGGTCATCCTGTCTCTTAGCTAGAAAACATCTCGGTTCATTGTTGGTGTTAGTGGCAGTGGCTTGTCATGATTCACTACAATTTTAAAAACTTTGAAAGAAGCTCTTTCTCGACCACTCGGTGTTATAAAAGGAAGATAGTTGTTAAGCAAAGCGACATGGGAGGTGCTCACTACTCACACATATAACTTTCCGTTGCTGCTTCCCTTGGCAGTCGTTATTCTGTTTTCTTTGGGTTTTCTTCTTTCACTTTCATATCTAGTTGCTCTCATCACAAAACCTTAAAATAATAAAATGTAGGAGGGAGCCTTTGAGGCGAAAAAGGAAACTCATGTTGGCCCATAGGAGACTTAAAATGCCTTGTAAAAGGGGACAGCGGGTTTTGTCGTCGGGCAGTTGAGAACGTGCAGTTGAGGACAATACTTTGAGCAGGACATAAGAGACATGAGCGTCGCGGCCGCATCCATGCAAAATAAAATAACACAAAGATAGAAAGTTTTGAGGAAACGAGCAAGTTTTCTACTTTGGAAATTCCTTCCAAGCCATTCCCCAGTGCTGCTGTATTCTTGTAATGAAAGCGTCCATATGCATTATTTACGTATGCAGGAGAAGCCATAGCAGCTTGTGTCGGCTGAAGGAGATTGCACTCGCCATAGAGGAGAAGCTCCGTAATGTCATTCAGGTTTATAAAAGGTATAAAACTTGGAATATTATAGTTTCACTGGAGGAAACCCGCCTCACATGAAAAGATTGTGAAAATGCAGATACAAATCTTTTTCTCTGGACGACAAAGTTTTGTTCGGTTTTAGCCCTTTTAGAGCAGCAAAGCTAGACTGTATGTGATGTGGTAAAACGTAGGAAAAGTTTACTCAGCCGTCTTTTATTTATTCATAAATTTTTTGATAAGTCCCCGGATTTCTGTCAATTTTCAATGTGACTCTAAGTCCCCAACTATAAATCTGCGTTGAGTTGCCAATGCTTCAAATCCAACGAGCCCTTCTCAACCAAAGGGATGGACGTGTGTTCCAACTTGTACAGAAATGTTGAGTATTCTCAAGTTTTTTTTATGCCGCCATATACTCACCAATTTGTAGAATATATTGCACTGGACGAAAATAAAATGGGCTCTTCATTGTCATCATGTACGTCGTCCTCGATAAAAACTTTCCTTTTAAAATGAAAGTCCAACTTCCCGACAGCATTAACATCATCTTCAAATGATATTACATTGCATTACCAATTCTCGGAGGTGGTTGACTATGCTTTTTTAGTAGCATTCCTCAAAACTGATATGATGTACAATCTACTGCAGACGGAGGGGATGGGGGCCCATGCTATGTTCCTCTGTGAGACTTATGATTAGGCCTAAGAGGCTTATAAAATTGGAATATAAATTGTATGGCACATTTCATGATCCTTAAAGAATACATTTTGTCACCTCAAAACTTCGTTTACTGCCCTGTTATCGCAAAGAAAAAACGCTATTTGGGAGCTAAATGGCTCCTTTACAGCAGCTTTTTCTCTACTCACCTTAGCCTACTCTATTGATGCCTCAGGTAATGTTTTTCTTGGTCCTTAGTACTCACATAGGTACTATTGTTCTCCCAAGAGAAATACTTTCGGAGGTGAAAGTTCTGCAGATGAGAACACGTTACCTTAGTCATATTCCAAAATCTTTATGTGCTGAGTTACATAACGATGGCATTTTTTCTAATGTAAGGACGTATCCACTTTTGAGGGAAAACTAAAGCCCTACGCTCATACTCAATCTCAGTTTTTCATCAAAAGAAAATGCAATTAATGGGAAAGTTTATAATTTATTCTAGAACTTTTTCTACCATGTATGCAGATTTCTTTACAGAGATTCTTTCTCTAGTTTTCCCTCGTTTAACCGTTACTGTCAACTAACTCATAACGCTCGTAGAACGCACAAGCTTTAGCCCAGGATTTCCCTAGGAAAACCATTTACCAAGCTTGGAATTCGAATGCATTTGCCTAAAATTTTTTTTCCAAACTTGCTTAAAAACTTTGCAGTTCTATTATGCCCTATTCTTCATGCGAGCTTTCTAGTTATTCCCGCTATTATTGTTATGTTTATTATAATTGGTGTTATTACATGAAAGAACCGAATCACGTCCGTGTAATCGAACTTGGACTACGTAATACAAACAAATGACACATTTTACGTTGGGGTACTAGATGAAAAAAACAAGGCCAGCATATTACTTTTAACGAAGTCTAAGCGGTTTAAAGACTATAAGCGTCCTGGGAATAATATTTCAAATTATGTCTGTGCTGGTCATTAGATAAAGATGCATGTATGAATAATGCAAACTCTTTGTGATGCTAGAATACGATGTGCATGTTTCACTACCGTTATAATTAAGATAAATAAAATATTCTGTATTTTCACGATTTTTTGTGCAATTTACTAGGTAGATCAAGTAACATTATTGCACTTAATGACATTTTTTGATAGGTAGAATGCATATTATTACCAATCCAACTGTTTACTCATCTTGACTGCTGCATTTTCGATTTACATTCTACTAATACGCTACCTTTATGCTACTTGCTTTGTAACTTCTAGTTCCAAAAAAATTTGAGTATTATTGAATCGGCAAATTAATTGTAAAACTTTATTGCAGAAAAACGCCATGAATGCAAATAAAATAATACAATAATTTAAAGCTTCTATTTTTGGTTTGCTTAGCAACCACCCGACATTGTCAGTGCTTGTTCGAGTGTGCAATAAGCCAAAAACCTAAATGCTTGGTATGCGGACAAAAAATGGCGTTGGTTTCGATAGCGTTTGACTTGGTTGGAGGAAAGTTGAAGATAAAGTAATGCGATAAAGCAAACTCATTTTTTTCTTTGCTTTATACAAACTGCTTGCTCTAGTATTCCACCTACTCCGTAATAGAAAATTGTTTCGAATTTTAGTGTAGCTAAAACTCATTTATTCTTTGAAAGTATGACACGATAAAACAAAGCGTAGAGATAATACACCTTACACATATGAAGCGCAAATGATGGCGTCTCTTTTTGCCCAGGAAAGGAAACGAGTTTGCTACTTATGATACGTAATTTCATCAGCAAAACTTTTGACGGTCGGCGGTTGGTAGAGAAGCTGAAAAGTTGTCACGAAGTATGCTCTATACTCTCTACGATAGGGAAACTATAATTCTACTCAAAACCAACTTTTCTCTGCGATAGCCCATTCACGAAATATATTGACATTTACGTACATTCTTCGCTCTGCTTTTCTTCTCAGAAAAGGGAAACATAATTGACGCAAATAATTAATTTCAAGTGGAAACTTTGGTATCGAATAATATGATTAGAAAAACATGGGTTCCAGTTTTCTGGGGTGAAATGAAACCATAAGGGCTGTAAATGAGTTTTCTAGGCTTTGATAAATATTAATGACTAATAAATAACCCCGATCCAGATATCGGATAAGTCTAGAATTTCCAAAGATTACGTGAATAGTGACTAAGCTTGAATGTTCTAAGCTTAAATTTCAACTTTGAAGAAAACCATAACCTGACTCATTACTTAACGTTCAAACTTACAAATTAACACTGGGGCTACTTGACAACTGCAATTAAAAAGGTTTACTCATCCTTAGACTTAACAAAATCTTTTTTAAACCCCCACTCTTTAAGAAGGTTTGAAGAGACCATATATAAATGACAGTTGCAAATCTCAAATCTTTTCAAGAACGGCACAAATATTGATCGTTGAAAACTAAAAAGTCATAATTTAACCTGTAAATGAAAAAATTAATTGACTATACCTCCACATCGTCTAAAAATGATATAGAACTGACATCTCATAGAATATTGAACAGCTAATGACATTGCAAAGTACATTCAATCAATCAAGATGAGAGAGAAATATACTTGTAGATACTGTAGACTAATTTACTATTTAGGCATAACAAGCATATTTAAGTGATCAAAGCAAAACTAAATATTTACTTAAAAATATATATGTTCGTTTTGTGTCATTTCGCGTTTTCCATTTATAGTCTGCTTCCTTCTCAAAGAACGTCTTATCATAGGAAATCTTAAGTGGGATGCTTGCTTACAAAGTTTTTATTAAGCTAACTATATAAACCATTTCCACAAATCAGAATAATCCTTGCATCAAGATGCCACTTTATTTTTCCTTGAGGAGGGAGGTAGGAATTTTTTGTAAAAGAAACTTTTTGACTTAACTTGAAACGGGCTAAGTTAAAGGGAAAAAAAGTTGACGCTATGATGATGGTGAGAATAGATGATGAGGAAGGAAATAATGTGGCGTGGTTGTTCCTAGAGAAAGATTGTAGATGGGAAATTTGATGTGGCCCAACCGTCGCTGTGGATCAAGATGATGATGATGATGAAGTAAAATAGAAATGATTTTTTTTCTTTTGTTTTTTTTTCCACCAACGGAGAGCAATTTTCTCTTTGTATATTTTCATTGTTGTCCTCTCACTTTCTTTTCTGGAGAAAAGTCACTAGATACGATGATTTCCCAAGGTGTGTATATGCATAAATATTGCCTGTAAAGTAACGTGTAACGGAGGCGACTTGAGGCAAGCAAATTACTTTCTCGCCAAGTGAAACCTTAAAGTGTAAGTTGTGCACGGGGCTTAGTGCGAGCTGAGATACATACTCATTTTGATTTACAATGCAGGTGGAAGATCCTCACTAGGAAAAAATGATTTTGGTAGAGACACTGAGAAGAAAAAAAAAATTAACCAAAAGTAAGTCACGTTATTAAAGTTACCTCAGAGAGGATTATTTTAAATGCGACATTTAACTTGTTTCTCTGGACTACCGTGACTTTCTCTTTTACTCTTTTTCCAAAGTTAATCGAGAAAAGGGTGATTTGTGACTTTTTTCGAAAAGAGGAACTTTTCAATGTGAAAAGGCTTAAATGAGTTTGAAGAGAATGAGCAAGATTGTTTGCTGGCGCTGTAGAAAAACGAGGAAAAGTAAAAGCTTTTCCTTTCTGAGAAACACAACTTTTCAGTTTGGGAAAGTTAGATTGCCTGAAAAAAATTTAGTGGAACAGTGTGGTAATAAAATCTAATTACTGTTAGATCACACATTTTTTTAGTATACGGACACTTTATTGCAATAGAAAAGGGTCACTCATTACTTTTTTGATAGTGGAATGGTGATACGTCTCAACAAGGAAAGTTTGGAATCAGTCACAGAGAAACATCAAAAGCTACTCGAACCACAAAAGGTAAAAGTTTTAATAGCTCATCATTAATTCATTTCAAGTGATAAGGATGTATTATAACGATAAAAAAATATATTCTACATACTTGAGGTTTTGCAAAGCATATCGACCTAGCATCGAAATCAAGGAGTGGAATTCACTGCGAATGAAAATATAACCATAAGGTTAATTAAGCATACGTCTGTTCCGCTCTAGTAGAGTATGCTCACAGTTCACTGATAGATATTAAAAACAGTGTTATTTTGCCTATTTCTGTTTATTACGTTTGGTTGAAAGAATTGGATGGTGCTGTTGAAGAACCCTTTTCCAGTTTAACTGTAATCTAATCTTCTTCTCTTGTTAACAGTAAAATTTTCTCCTTGTCCCAAAACACTTGCACAAAGTAGTCAAATAGAACGCAAGTAGTCAAATTGACATATTGATTCGAGTAATTTTTGGCACGGTTTTGACATGACATTTCATTTCAAATACTCTACTCATCTCTGTCGACTTAAGTGAATTCTAAAGAGTATGGTTTTGAATGTAAGTTCAATCACCACTTTGATTCCTCTAGAAAGGTTACCATCTTCCCTAAATGACATGATGACTTGTAAATTGAATGTATTAATCGTAGGTCTCCACATCTGGCTTGGTCATATCCAACTTCTTCCTTAAATAAGGGAAAAACTGATCCTGAAGGAAGGCAAAGTGCGGATATTTTTTTGTTATAAGACCTACTTACCATTTAACGACCAAAGTAGGTTGCAGGCTCAGCTTCCGTTCTTTGTTTATATGGGCACAGACTCGATTGTAAACTTATACTTAAAAACATGCAAAGAATGTTTCAAAACTTTTGTTTGCTAAAGGTACGGCTAAAGCATCTGTTACGACAAAACCCTAGTTCGTACTTTTGACTTCAAAGTTTAAGCTTCCTCTCAGTTGTACAACCGCCAGGAGGATATGATTCATCAATAGGCTTTTAGTTTTTTAAGTAACGAATGATTTGAGGATACTGATTATAGTATTGAATGTGCTGCAAATGTTGCAGTTACTGCAACATTTTCGCTCACCGCCTAAGCTAATTCATAATGCTTCGTTGGTTCCATGAACCTGACAGGGTACGCTTTTCACTGCAATAATTATTTAAACAGAATCATCAGTTAATTCATGGCATTAGCTCTCTGTCAGTGTAATCAATGGTATTTGTAAAGTTTTCACCAAATTTTTGATTAATCCTGTGTGCAAAAAATAGGCATACATTCTCAACAAATTAAAAATTTATTTACTTCAGATGTTTCAATGACATTACATCTAAGTAGTTATACACCGATTCTATAATCATGTAATTATATAATATTTCGCGAGTGTTGTAGGAAGACTTCTACATCCAAAAAAGTTCTATTTCAATCAATGAGTGCAAATAAGTTTCTACTTTTAGCAAAATAAACTACAAATGCGTCAAAGGATTTGGTCTCTTTTGAAAAAAATATTTGCCTTTCTCTGGCACACATCGATTTTTCTGTCAAAAGGTTTTTTATCCGGTTATTTCCCTTAGCTGAAGGGAGTAAATGTGCTTTATTTTTCTGCAATGCCTTGTTCAAGTGCACTTGTCATGAGGATAGGTACAGAAAGAATATCATGAATTGGCAGAGGGAAATAATTTTCTGAATTTCGGAGAAAACCTCTCTTCACTATAAGTCGTTGGAGAGAATTTCAATTCTTCCATTTATATGATCTTCATGCCTCCCTGA
Organism: Lepidocyrtinus dapeste; assembly: GCA_036850885.1. Classification (NCBI taxonomy): domain Eukaryota; kingdom Metazoa; phylum Arthropoda; class Collembola; order Entomobryomorpha; family Entomobryidae; genus Lepidocyrtinus; species Lepidocyrtinus dapeste. The sequence goes on along the minus strand of JAANSQ010002161.1, from coordinate 1,082 downwards.
ATACACAATAACGTTCTTTCTGATGTGGAATTGTGCTCATTCGTCTCACACAAATTTTGGTCAAAGTGAGAGTTGTATAGAACAACCTAATTTTTTGTTAGAAATTTGTTCTCTCTGTCAAACTGAATTTTATTTCGAATTTTTATTTCCTAGCATATTCGCAAGTTTTCCATGAAAAAAAAACGCGAAACTATTTCATATCTGTAAGTTTCGTTCAGTTGTCATGCACCTGTGATTCGGCAATTGAAAAGTAGAGAATGTACCAGAGAATTTGTTTACAAATTAGTGGGTGTGTGAAGTGTTAAATGTTTGATGGTGGTAGTGCTCTCCATGAATTAAAAAAAGATTAGGATATTAGTGAAAAACTTCAAAAAAGCGTGAAATTAATGTCAAAATATTGTTGTATGCTGAATGTTGTTGCCGCACGGAGGTTTAAAATGTGGTTAAAAGTACTTCCTTCATTTTGTGGAGGAAGACTTTAGCTAAATTTTCATGTTTTATGATTTATCTCAGGGTGCGTTGTATGCTTCTTTGTAGTTGTTTACTAAAATTGTGATTTATTCTCGTACAAAATATCTATATTTCGAATGGTTTTTTGCTTTAGTCTATAACAGCGTTGTCAGCACTGGATACATTAAGGCAAAGTACAAAAATAGGATAAACATAAACCATCAAGATGGCTTTGCGTACAGCGTTTACGTATTATGTAGCTGAGCATGCGAGGCTAAGCATTGATTTTGATGTGTCCGTCTGTCCGTCCGTCTGTTTACACGATAACTTTCGATTAGGTGTGTAGGTACCTGGAAACATGAGAACTTGAGAAGTAACTGTATTACTTTTGGATCATATCGGTCAACGCGTGAGGTCAAGGATGAATAATTTCTTAACTTACAAACTATGGCGTATGCTGGCTCATTCGAAAGCTCTTGACCTTCTGATGCCTTTATGTATGTATATAAAACTTTTGAATATACCAGTTTAAATCAACCCCTGAGGCGTTAGGCACAGACAAATATTTACATTTTGAATTATAGATTTCCACTCGGACATGATTAATATAATTGAGTTTTTTGAGGCTCTAC
>JAANSQ010002160.1:0-12689 GCA_036850885.1 Lepidocyrtinus dapeste | reverse complement strand
GGTATGCAAAATCCCGGAATGGTCTCTGACTCTCAGAGAATGAGACAGTTTGCTGCAATGCAACAGCAGCAACAACAACAACAAAACCATCCCGCGCAACAGCAAGGGATGGGCATGCCCCCAAGAATGCATTTTCAAAGCCAACAAGGAAGTTTCCAATAACGTTAATATCTAACTAGGAAATGAAATTTAATTTTAAAAAGAATTTTTATATGATACTTATACCATGAGAAGTTTGTGTGGTGAATCGAAGGTATTATTGTTATTATTATTTTGATGGAAGAATGGCGTTTGGTTGGAATACATATATTAAAACTACGCTCCACCGTTTTAGCTCGGAGCGTTAAGGACATTTTTATTTTATTATCATTATTATAATTAAATCTTAATTATCATAATCTTTATCGTGAAGTAAACAACAGATTATCATCGGACAGATAAAATTTTCAAAAAAGTATTACTACAATTACTGACATCGACGTCATCATCATTAGCTCTATCCAAGACCCTCTACACTTAACCCACACGCACACATTTTTTTTAAAAAAATAATGAAAAAGGATAATGTCCTTCGAATTAAACGTTTTGAGTTTGTTTTTGATTGAACTGAAGGAGAAATAAATGTTTGAATACAAATTTACAAAAAAAAGTATGAGTTTCTGCGTTGACTAAATGAATTTTACATTGTCACTTTCACATCTGGGGCATTACGAAAGCCCTCCTTAGCCATGACGGCAGAACACCCAAGAGAATCCTCAGAGCGAGGCTTAAGATGTCAAAGGGACATTCTTTAAACTCCCCTGAACAGTCTAATCCATGTAGTCCAGCTTTTATGGCTTTCCTATGGTGGTGGGGAATGTTGGTTAAGGATTTGCTGGAGAAATAAACAATTTTCAAAGGTTAAAGGTGAAAAAATTACAAGTAAAGAAAACATTAGTACCTGAATACTCTGTACGCTGGAGTGGATACTTGGGGTAAGGATTGAAAGGCCGAATGAGCATGGCAAAGGAGGAGCTGTTGGCAAATGTCCTCTTCCAAAATCTCTGTTGGAATGAAACGGAATATCCTATCTGTGAAGTCCGGAGATTCCCATTGGTAGTTGAGAATTTTCCTTAGGAGAGTTTTGGTAAAGTTATCGGTGAAGCTTCGTGGAGTATTAGACTCAGAGCTGGAATTAGAAGCTGGAAATGTGAATGAATCTTGATCTTGAGGTTGTGCTGAGTTCATGGCAGCTGCTGCTTCTTCCGCTTCCTTCGCGATTGTATAGTTCCTCCAAAGTTCGGCATTGTTTAGTAAAGAAGTAATTAAAGACTCCGGTCCGGATGTGCCCATAACGTACTTTTGTGAAGGAACTCCAAAAAAGTAACCGAAAGGAGTAGTTATAACTCCAAAGAATATAATGTACAAAAGACTCACACCGAGGAAGGTGGACAAGAAGGGGCTTAATGATACCGGGCGATTCCAGATATTAGCAATGTCCCATGGGATCGCTACTTGCATGCCCATCATAAGTGGCTGGACGTACTGAGACTTGGATTCGACATTCACTCGAATCAAAACCGCAAGAAATAAAAATACCGGTAGAATTAGCCTTTGCTTGAAATGTGGATTTGAGAAGATGTTCGTAGTGATCCTTATTTTCATCGTTAATTATTTTAATATTGAATAATGTAACTAAAAAATTCTTCCGTAAAAAATTATCCAAGAGGAAATATTTTGTGTGGAACTAAAGAAATGTTTGCTCGCAAGAGGAAAAGTTAATGTAAAGCTTGGATGACATTTATGATGTATTGGGATTATAATACAACCCCCATGTTCAGAGGTATATATTTTCGGAATGTGAAGTATGGGAACGTCGCGCACGAAACGTAATGCTGATTCAGTAATTAAAGAAACGGTATCACACATTAAATTAAATTTTACTATGTAGTAGTTTCACATCAAGTTCATTGATCCCAGATTAGTTGGGTTTGATCAAGCTAGAGAACTAACACATTATAAGAATAACCCATTAGAATTAAAGTGGAAAAGTTGTAGGCCTAATGAATTTAAGCTTCTTTCAACCCTTCTGCCTTTAAGCCATCAGTATCAGTCCATCATAAGATAATGATAGAAAAGTACTAATGAATCATTGACTTAAGGTCACATTTGAGTTGAAATGTTGAAAGTGCCAGCGCTGATGAACTTTACCTTTGTTACACGTTTCCATTTTGACTTTCTTGGGCGTTTCAAGAGCTAAACACTTTTTGACTACTCCGTGCATCAACAGTCTCGTCTAGATTTTTTAAAAGACATAGTTAAAACCTATTCATGATAATTTTAAGTCAATCTTACATTTTTAAATTATGCTCTGACTCACATTCTGATCGTAAACCCACTGTTGGCTAGGATTTCCCTGGCAGGGGAACATGATAATGTCTTTCCCTCCAGCGTCTAGGCACATTTCATCCCTTCGTATTTCCCCGGCTTTACTGTAACTCCAATACTGTTCAAATGAGGAGCAAACATCATCAAATCATCTTCATCAAAGAAATCATCATTATTTAATTAATTTGAGATTTAAGGGTTTCTTTGTACCTGATTTCCGCCCTGGCCATGACAAGGGTATAGGTCTGGTTTCTTATTTATCTCATTCCTAGTAGCTGGTGAATCCAGACAAAATTTGTTATGTAACCCTTCATTCCTAATCTCACCTTGCCCCAAAGCGTCTCCAGGAATAAACAGCTCGGGATAGATGTTCAGCACATACCATTTAAAGCTTTTACAGTGGAGTGATTCTCTAAGCTTGATTCTACTGGAGATATCCCCGTACTCGCCCAGATCGTTACCTATCCTTTGGTAGTAATACTGCGCATACTCGTCCATCCATACTTTAGCTAACCGGACAGAGTTTCTTTTCACTACATTCACTCCTTTTCTCCATTTGTAAGGACTCCTTTTACGGAATATGTGACCCACGTGGGAACACGAGACAATTTCCAAAGTGCCCCCACACATCCATATTTTAAAGCTTAGTTCTAGATTCTCACCTCCCCAAATGTCAAAACCGGAGTCGTAAGCTCCAAGCTTTTCAAAGAAGTCCCTATCAATGGAGAATAACCCTCCCGCCATTGTTGGAGAATTAACAGGTTCTGCATTATGCTTATGTCGTTTTTTCTCTCTCTCTGTGATTGTATGCCAACTAAACTGAAACAAAAGTTTAGGCTTTTTCAGACTTTTAATCATTCCGTAGTTAAAATTTATAATGTGATGGACTTACAGCTAAGTTCCAGTCAAATCCACCAACGCTATTTGCGGTCGTACCACCACTTCGGAATTCAAGTGTGTCATCATCAATCACGTCAATAATTGGACAAACTACGGTGCTCCTGTTCATATGGATTCTTTCCAAAAGTGGTTCTAACCAGCCAGTTGTAGTCTCAATGTGAGAGTCAAGGAATGTGAGAACAGGGCCCGTTGCTACTGCTGCACCCATTAGTCTGGCCTTTATTAGACCAACGCGTTTTTTAGCTCTTATGATCTTCACCTTCGGGTACGATGTCATGTAATGATCCAGTTGATCCTTTAAGTGTTCTACAATTATCAGATGTTTGCATAAAAATGAGTTACATAAGATGCTACGTATTGAAGATATAGTATTTACCCATGTCGGAGAAGTCATCAACTAATATTATTTCTCTAATAAGTTCTGGAGGTGACCTATTCAGTACAGAGTGTACAGATCGGAGAAGAACACTCCATGCTTCATTATGGAAGATGAAAATGACAGAGGTCACGGGAAGCTCAGAGATTAAGTAATTTTCCGTTGATTTACACCTTGGGGCACGTTGAAACGTTTTTTTTCAAATTAAGTAATTTCGATTCATCATGTAAACTGTCTTTTGGGACTTACCAATCATCTCTAAAATCAGGTAAAGTTCTTCGCACACTTATTAAGTCACTGGCGAATTGATTGAACGCATTATTTTTCCAGCCTTCATCTACAAGTCGTTTTTGCTCTGCAGTGAGATTCGTTGGGAGGATGAAAGGCATTCCCAACTCTCCAGGGGCCAGTTCGTTTGGCGGCAACAATACAGCGTCGTCAAACTCATTGTCCTTCTTTTGATTCACCAACTTAGGCTCTAGAGTTGTGGTTAACTTATCAGCTTCGTCGATAATAATTCCTACTTTCTCCTCCTCCAGTTGGATGTCATTTTGTGGATAACGTTGCTGTAATAAAACTAAGAAACTTATCCAAACCAAAATGCTAAATACCAGCACCTGGAAAAAGGTGGTGCGGCGAAGGCGACGAAACCTTGCTTGGGTGATACAAACGAAAAGGACAGGTGGATGAACGTTGGAGGAAATTGCTGGACTGGAGAATTCCTTAGGTTTAGGCATCTTAGCTTTCTCATGTATACATGCTAATCACCAGGGAATAATAATTTTGTCAATTTTTAACATTCACCAAACCAAACGGTTCTTAATACTAGTGTTCATGTGTATGAATATTTTTTTGACGTAAATAACCATTTAGATTCCACGATGAATATCTTGCTTATTCTGACAATCAAATAAATCAGTACAGTTTGACTTGTGAATTCTGTTTTTGATCATGTCATGTAACCATTGTGGTGGTGTCAAAGAGAGATGTATTTAGTTCGATTAATTGTAAAAACTAATGGCTTGGTAGGTCGATTTGATTCTAACAGGTCAATAATTATTTAGTCAAGGTATAGTATATCGTGAAACCACAGGCATAAAAAATTATGCGAATTAGGGGTGAAATTATTCATACACAGATCTTACCTATCCTACTTGATTTAGATTGATCTGATCGGGATTCCTGAAAACTTTAATCTTAATTTGTTGGCAAAAATTTACATCATGCTAAATATTAGCTACCTTTTTCAAACGTTTCCATTTTTAGAAGTATTTCCAAAGGTTCCTAAAAGCCTCCTCCCAAATTACATTTTCTCTTGTTGGAAAAGTTTAACCCAGCTTTACCAATGTTCATTATTGATCACAGATGGGGAATTACGGTACAATCCATTAAACAATGAACCCAAACATTTAAGCTCTGAGGTTGATTGACTCTAGCTCTAGGTTTAGTAGTAAGCATGGTACAATAAAGTCTGTTCTAAAATCTTGTTAGTTCGTTCATGGTCACAGTTCAACCGTGTCCGAAACAAGAGGAGAAGGGTAATATCAAAGTTTTTAAATAAACATAAAGCTTCAAAGAATTCTTCAATTTTATTGCAAGAAAAGCATTTTTTAAAGTATGGGGTGTTTTGAGAAAAGCATAATACTCCTCTTGCTTTTAATTTCGTTTTATCCGGAGAGTATTTCGGCACAAAGTACACAACCAGTAAATGTCGGTTTAATTGTCGCTCTCCCATGGGACATATCCAACACTTTAAGGGCACCACTTGGAGGACCGATCTCTATCGCTTTGAGCGTTATAATGGCAGGTATACTCCTTTTCGGACTACTTCTGGCACCTGTAAACTACATTTTAGGGTTCCCATCCAGAATTTACCATCCTGCACGGAATCCTGGACTGATTGAAACCATGATATACCAAAAGAAGAGAGAGAAATGGAATAAGACAATTGGACGAAGCCTCGATGAAATGGATATCTTTGCAATCGAGGCAACGTCCATGGGCGGTGTAAATGAATTTAGTTTGATAGAGTCTAAAATCCCAGAGGAGCGAGTAGGCCAGCCCGATTTTCTCACGAGCGCCTTTTATTTCATCCCAGAGGATGATGACCAATGTCGCAAGTTAATCTTGTGTCATGCTCACGGGTTTCTAAAAATGTTTCCGGATAGAGTGAAGAGATTTGTGAGATTTTTCAGGTGAGAAAAAAAAATCTTACAGGTTAAGTCAATTTAATGAGTTTGTTGTGCTTCATTCATTTTATTTCTTTTTACAGTAAAAGGTCAACTTCAATTTCGGAAGAGTACAAGTCTTCAGTATTGCTCGGACTACGGAATCACTCAGAGTGTAGAACATCTTACAAATGCACCAAGGATCTTACCTCCATTCTCAAAAATATCCTGTATACTCTTCTCTCCTCTGATTTAAAAGCGTTGTGGAAGTTGCAGAAACTTTTCTAGTAACAGTTTGTGTTCTAAGATCAGATCATCAGATGCGTGTGATGCCATTGACCAAGTAACACATTTGTTTAAAGATGTCTGATTGTCTTTCTCATGACAGATTTGACCCATCGTCTGCTCACTATTTATTTTGTACGACCTTTTGCCATCGAGAATAAAGCACGACAATAGTTTAATTACCAATTCTGGGAATGTCATCTATGACTGAGATTTATTTTTAGTAAGTCAGTCCCATGCCTCATCTTTCTCGTAACCTTTTCATCCGCATCATTATCAAAGCTATCAGCATACAACTTTTGACGTACTCCTTTTTAGGGGATGTAAATAACTGAAATCGGGAAGAGCTTTTGTGGTGGGTCCTGGGACGACACGTCAATGATAATTAATTTCCGCTATGGGACATGTTTTATAGCCTACCGAAATGCTGGCAACGCCTTTACAATGTTTAGGAGGAGATCAGTCGAATGAGCACTAATAGTCGACGAGTCATAACTTCATAAGTATATTTATAATATCCGTAAGAGCAGAACAGAACGATTGAACCGAAATAATAGCTGATGTAAAGCGGGTTTTGAGATGATCAATGGAAGATGAGGTGGAGGATGAATGTGATGTGAAATGAATTATTCATTTTAATAGGAAGAGATACATCCAAGCTTAAATCATATTTAGGTGCATACATGAACCGAGTCTCATACAGATAGAAAAGATTACTATTTGCGAATAATCTATTAAGTTGTCTTCATCCATTTTGAATTTATCAAGAAATCATGTAGATATTGAACATCTAGATAGACTTTAAATAATAATAGTCGTCATCAGACATAATTCAAAATGAACACACACATTTCCTGTCATGAAAAATGAGAAGAGGAAATGATACCTGCTTACCAACAATCAATTTGTTTGTATGCTTGAGCTATTATTTTTACTTAAGAAATTACAATGAAGGGATTTAAAAAATAAAAACAAACAAAGTTCAGCAGCCTAAAATTAATGAGAGAAATGTCCGTATAAACTCTTCTACAATATTCTTATCTTTTCCCATTTATCTATCATTTTTCATTCCCAAGCGCATGCAATATTTTAACTTGGACGATAAAAAATTATGAAATTTCATAGAGTACTCTAAATTTAACCCTTTACATTTAATAGATGGTTGTAGCAAGTGATCACTGTACATACCCAAAGCAAGTACATCGAATGGGTGAGTGGGTGGGACATCAAACGCCCGTAAAATGGTTCGAGTTTATGTATGCAAAAAAGAAAATAAAAATTAAATGCCCAGTAAAACTCTAAGCGTATTTGTCTAACTTTTGAACTTTCGTATGCTTCATTTCAATAGTTTCATGTGAATACACCTACACAGTGAATATTCATAGAATATAGGTTCATGCGTTCATGCTTCACATTTACAATGAGCTTTCTTCGTAGCTGAGCCCGTGATGCTAGCATGGGTTTTGATTTGTCTATCCGTCAATGAGCACGATATCTCTCGCTGAGTGGACATGGTATTGACTTGACATTTGGGACGTATTGCTTTGTTACATGTTTCGATATAAACTTCATAATGTGTAGTCATGCTATGTAGCTTTTTCTCTGTCTATTCATAGAAGTTTTCTTTTTGATTTGTGTTGCTGCTGAAGTCATGGACAAAGGCATTCAATTTAATATATTTGAGACTTTTAAAAGTGGTAAATTATTTGAGGTCTTTTATTAAAACTTCGGTTGTTCCGTTTCGAAGATGGTCTATAGAAAGCTTTACCCCTTCAAAATTTCAAATACTTTTTGACAGCTACGTCTCTATAACTACCAGCTGCATCATCTTTGCATTTTGATTGTCAAATGTCTAGGGCAAATTCAAAATGTCTACTAGGGTCCATTCGGATTGTCATCGCGCAGGACGTGGTGGTATGCAATCTATTGTTACATGAGATGAGCTTTATTGATATTGTTTCTGCGTATTCAGCCAACAATAGAGATTTACAAACAGTAGTAGTGAAAAACAATCAATGTGTAGTGTATTGACTAACATGAAATTGGTACACGAAATTGAAAAGGCTACAATTTTTATCCTACCCGGATTAATGGTCTGTTTTGAGATGGCACACTAAATTGATGAAGAAACGCAAATTTTTGACTTAACTATTTATAAATGGTTTACTCAAACTTTCTCTTAATTTGTTGATTACCCAAATATTTTTGTGCTCGGCTCGATGGAAGTAAACGGAAGAGTATAAATATCTACTCAATGCTTACAAAAACTGCCCAAGATGTTCAATAACCTTCCCAATCCACTCAATACAATACACACAAAAGGCTGTCCTGTTTCCTTAATGCCTTTGGTAGGTGTTGCTCCCATTAATTAAATCAATATTAAATTAAAAACCACCACGCGCGGGGCTGATAATACGGTAAAAACTAATACTTGCGTTGATATTTAAGGATACCACAAAATTTTCTCTGACTTGTCTAAATGCCCATCACAATTTGTACATCAAGTGTAACAGTGTAGTATAGGCTTGACCTAATCAACCTTTTATTTTCAGTACCAAGTTGAGATGAGGAAAGGGTTTAAAAATACGTTTGTTTTTTATGCGTTGTTGTCTGCAACACAACAACAAAGGTAGAAATTGGTCCAGCCTCTTAAAATATATCTGTATGCAATATGTACTCTCATTGAAGAAGAGATATTCGTACTTGATAAGACAACGATATTTGATATTTGTTGTGTGATGTTTAAGGATTAACCCTCGCAAAGCATCCTCCTGTGAAATGGTACAGAAAAAAACGTCTTTTGGTATTGCATTTCCTAAAGGATTTTCCTTGATCTCCGAATCGCAAATCAGAATACCCATATCCTGACTGAGTCTTGAGACAGGTGAAAAGGGTGGCACTCTTGTATAAATACCAACGACCCGATTTATTCTCGCTCATTTTGTCGTAGAGTCCTTCATGGATACTTAGTGGTGTAATTCGTGATTTGAGACATTAAGTGAATTCTATATTTAGTTTTTTTACAATAGCAGTTTTTATACTACTGGATAAGACCCTGTGATTTTATTATCTGGAAACATGCATAACTCTAAGTGTAGAATGCTTTCATCTTACCTTTTAGTAGCCATCTTGGCTTTAGTTTTCACGCTGACCGAGTGCAAAACTGTCAACTCGAATGAAGAGGGGAAACCAAATGCGGGAACAGGTTCATCTGTGTCATCTGGAAGTAACGTATTTGTCGCAATGGCAAAAAGTCTGGCGACAGAAGCACTCTCCAATTTTCAAGAAAATACAAAGAGGAATCCGAGACTTGGATTTAATATAACTATGTTACTCCCACCATCCCTGAATTTGACCGGGAATGGAAACAATTCAACAAAAACTAGCAATTTGTTTGAGAGCACAGCTCAGTTGGGAGTGATTGGGGTATTTTGAGAAAAACTAAAACCATTGTAGCTTGAGTGTAAAGAGTGTGCATGTTTGATTTTAATTGAGAAAATTTATTCCCATTTAGCTTAAAGGAGGAATTTTGGGTATTAAAGCTGCCATAGTTCAAACCGTTGTAGTAATCCTTTTCATCGTATTTCTTCTCTCCGGAATTGGTTACTTTGCGTGCAACATTGGCNCTTGGATCAGCTTTCCGGAGTGAATCCATTCTTCTCGAGGTTCGCCAGCTTGAAAATTTAAAGTATCAGATTTAATGATGATTTAATCATTACCGAATTTTTGTAGGAATGGCTTCGAATACCCAGTGAAACTTCATAGAGCAACTACCGCTGTTTTCAACGGATTAGATGAAGGGCAGAAGAAGTACAGCTAGAGAGTTAAAAATCTATGTGTCCAATTTACGTCTGTACTTAAAGAAATAATTATCTATTTAATCTTTTAATACTTAATATAATCCCTATCCCTAGCCTTTTATCAACTGTTTAATTTTTAATAATACCCGTTTTTGTTCAGATAATACTTTGATTGGGTACACATCATTCTAAACATATTTTTACAGGTATCCTGAAATGGTATTTTTTATGAGAAACTCATGTTATGTACTCACCGTTATAAAGTGTTGTTGTTATAATTAATATGAATATAAAATTAAAAGTTTAAAAATAACGCTATTGATTAGCGTTTATTAAAATTATTGTTAATGAAAACTTTTAAGAAGTTATAAATGCATTTGCAACGTGTTTTCGCAATAAAATATTTAAGATCCAGCGACAGTTTACTGCTTAGTAATATTTTTGCCAATGGTTTTATCCACACAGGTTAGCTTTTGAAAGATGAGGATGAAATGGAAATGAGCAACGTAATTAATACATACTTTGCTGAAATCACAATAATTTCGAGTCAACACTGTTACTCAACACATTTCATTTTCTGTAAGCTAGATACTCTCAGTCTCAAATCACCCCATAAGTACAAGTCTGTAAAAACGCCTCCACAATTCTTTATCCTTTTTTAGTTTTACGCAACATCTTTGTAGCTTAATATTTCAAGCCGTAACTTTCCAGAAAACAGGTTGCATAAAATATCCAGTTTATATACTTCCTCGTGAGAAACTACAAGTTGCTACCCAGATAATTCTTCCGATTACACTTGGCGTTTTTCACGCTCTTTCCAAATTAGCATGTGAATAAACCCTGAACATTAGCTTGTCTCCTATCTTGTGCATGTTGCGCCATAGAAGCTATAAACTGACTAAATACTAACTTTTCATAATATAATTACTCACTAGTGTATATTTAAACATACATTAAATCAAGACCTTGCTAGTTTTCCTCGGAAAGCAACCTCCACATCCTCATCATACCATATCATTCACTCACTCACGTCATCTTCAACTTAATGCCGAAGCGTAAAGCTTTGCTTCTCTTATTTCTGCCTCAAAGTCTACTTCTACTTCATTCAAAAGGCTTTTGTATAATTTGTATTTTAATAGCCCAGCTGAACCCAATCCATACTTAATCTCGGAATCAGACCAGGCTCAATGCCCAAACAATCTCAAAAATCTCAATGAGAACAAGTAGCTCGCTCGCTTGCTCTGTCAAATTTATAAACAATACATACTTGACATAAAGTACAGCACGTAGATAACCTTTCAATTCATTCTAATTTTTTAAAACATACAATAAAAACTAGAAAAAGCAGCATGAGTGCATTCGGCCGTATGTTTTCCATTAAGAAAACGTATCTTTAATAACCCATATTAATGATCTCGTTCAATTTCTTCGATTACTAAATAAATAAAATGAGATTGTAATTTCGCAATGTTTACCCTCTTACAAAAGTCCAATGCAATCAAGTTTAATAGATTTTAGTGCAAACTCAAAGTGTTATTTGTATTGTATTTCATTATCAATGTTTTGTGTATTGTGTAGAGGAATTTTTTACAAGTTGTCACACTCATTTATGCTTCCTAAACCATGTCTTAAATACCAAATTATACGGCATTTTCTTTGTCATAAAACCAAAACTCACTTCTTCTGCATCCTGCATGCAAGTCCAACGCAAACCTCACATCCTCCTCTCTCTCCTAAAGTACATACATTTAACTTGACAGCATACCACATTTTATGCAAAATCCTCCTAGCATCATCACATCACCAAAAAGTCTATTTATTACTGAAAGCCCAAAACTTCCCAAAAGACACGAACATTGCATATCCATTTCATTTCACATCCCATCCCATTCTCTAGAAGCTAATGCAAAGACTAACAATACTACAAAGCTGCATATCATTAAGTGCATGATACCAAGTAAGAAGTAACCAAAAAAATGTGTAGGCTTCCTTTACCAATTTTTCAAGTTTAATTCTGTACATGAGAAAAACATTGCCTCTTACTGAAACTCTCTCAAACACAGCTATCTCAATAACATATCACCAATCCAACAGCCGAAGCAAAGCAAACCCAACATTACCAAAAAAAATATTCTGCATTATTTGAATGTTTTCATCATTATTCACTGTTTTCTATTAGGAGTTAAAAAAAAACGAGAGAGATTTTATACCACCTCACCACGGCTGGTGTTTTTGTTGTATAGAAGAAAATGAAATGTGTTTCTGTTTTCCTTTTTCTCTCTCGTGCAAACGATTAGTAATAATTTCAGTATTTTTCAATACCAAGTGCTTCTCTGTAGATTCGCGTTGCATTTTACAGTTTGTACTTGCAGTGTAGCCTGTCATAAAAATAGCTAATTTTGTAATTTCGATTGTAATGTAGTCATGTAATGAGTATATTGTGTATTTTGGGTATGCGTAAATACTTGAACGAAGGGTTGATCATGATCCCATACCACTTGGAAATAGTTGCAACGTAATGTAATTGCAACTCTAAAAAGAAAAGGCTTACTTGACATTATAACAGTAGCAGTTTTTAAACGAGAATAATTTTTCCGTTTGCCTAATTACCATTCACAGAAGAATCAAGGGGAGTCATTCCAAACTATAAACTGTGTTTTACTACTAAAACTGAATCATTCAATATATTTTGCAAGTATATTTATTCAAGCTGTTTAGATGACCTGGCATTGTGCAGGCTGGTTCTGGCTCTGTTTTGCTGGCCCCAATCTGCCAAAATATTAATATTTACTT